>NQII01005815.1:122778-155811 GCA_002778355.1 Clitarchus hookeri
GGGGGGGCAAGGGGGTATTGCGTGGAATATCACGTGCGTGGGAGAGAGAGACAGACAGAGATAGAGAGAGAGAGAGAGAGAGAGAGTAACCTAATAACTGGGCCGGGCAAAATTAGAGGACGATGTCATTAAAGCAATGCGCGAGCGTGGAGCTAGTTAACGACAGTCGTAAAACGCGCGAAAGTTGAACTTAGCGCGGCGCCTGCTTTTGAAACTCTATACGCGAGACACTTCCCTGCCCTATCCGCACAGCGGACTGCGAATCAAGATTAATGACGACTCTTGATAGGAGTTTGGGAAGCGGATCTCTTTAATGGTGGCGTCGGAAAAGTTGGGTGGTGCGATTTTCCCAGCGGTAAAAACAAAGCAGGCTGTTGAATTTGACTGTCCTCTCCCGGTGGCCTTTTCCTCATCGGTCGCGGAAATCTGTTGTTAGCTACGACATCAACGCTTATGGTTAGAGTTGGGAAATTTTCTCGGAATCTGAGACCTACCTGACAGTTTCCATGAGCCCGTGTGCAATAGAGGTTTAGCTCTTTGTGTGTTGACAGCTATCCTAGTCAGTAGCTACCTTTATTCCAGAGTGGACAGCTTGGAATAAGAACGCTTTCGTGATATTAGACGGCACCAACCAGGACTCGTGATATAAGAAGACACAACCCTGGACCGCAAAGTCCTCTACACACTCGAGCAGAGGTCACTGGTTCATTGGCCCGCCGCCACCGGCATAACTCACCCTCCTGTTACACCCAGCCACGCGGAATGAAGCTACAAACGTGCTGAAAGGTTACTGTTGGTTGTGAATTCTACAAGGCGTGTCGGACGAGTGGAGCTCCAATGACGCACGTAGTACTAACATATACTTGAAGGTCATCTATAATGATAGGAATTTATAACGCCACATTATAGAGCCACTACTTAAAGTTTTTCTTAGTTTCCTAGCGCGTAATCTAAGTCCTCCAGAGGATATCTCATAAATTTGAATCGTCTTGCGAAAGTAACAGATCTGTATACGAGTGTGAAGTCTGTATATGTTTCCGAATATACACATTACATTTTCTTACTTTCATTATATAAAACTGAGTGCGTGAAGAGATTTCGGCGGCTCTTATCAGCGAGGTCTTGAGAGCCGATGAGAGGGATTGAGGTGAGTATGGAGAAGCGCCGGAATGAAAGGGTGGGGAAATGGGAGATCCCCGAGAAAACCTGTCGACCAGCGGCATTGCTTCATTCTCAACTCACTTCATCCTCATTTGAAGTCTGGCTTGTTCTAAAATGAATTTCCAAATTTGCTATTCCTCTCTAATAGTAGTGGACATGAAAAAATGCGTTTCCTTGAATTAGGTCGGGATCCTACATATGGTCTTCCGACTGACGTATAAGCAAACATATTTGGAAAGAAATATACGGAAATAAACATTCTTAGAAGTATGTAATTTGATAGCGCAAGTAATAAATAAAAAATAGACAGCGTATCACTGAAACTAGTAACATATATGTTTATTTCTCTCTGATTTATCATACAAGGGAAATATTTAAATAAGAAACCTTAAGCATGTAAAACATTTGGAGTGAGAGTTGTATAATAAGGACAAGTAAAAATAATGCAGACTCAATAAAGTACTCCAACAATTTCACAATAAAAATAACCACTTTCCATTTGGTCAATGGGTAAAAATGTGTACAGGAAAACATTGCTTAACTTGAGACAGCCTATAAGGACTAACATTTCAGTTTGATGATCGTTCTCGTGGGCTCATGTTTGCTGTCATACATCATTCTAAATTATTAATTTTTTTTGCCTACTTTTTATTGCGCATCTATGTAGCTCAACTGTTGTGGAAAATAAGTCATCCAGAAAATTAAAATTCCGCACTATATGTTTCATGTGTTGTAAAGAAAAGCTCTTTATTCGTATTCTATGGTTTTTATTACAGATTAATGCGCGTAGCTTAATATTTAATATATTTATAAGTATATTTATTAGCAAACTAATTCCGGGAATTGACACAAGAGAAGCCGAAGTTCTCGGGGAAATAAACTCGTTCATGTCAGGACGTCTGGTGCAACGTGATGTGAGTTCCCGAACTACGAGGCGAGCGCGGACGGACACAGGGGAACAAGTAGGACGGCAAGTTGAGTTAACGTAGTTTACCTGCAGGAACTTGCTGTGGTAAACGAGGAACAAGATAGANAACAAGTAGGACGGCAAGTTGAGTTAACGTAGTTTACCTGCAGGAACTTGCTGTGGTAAACGAGGAACAAGATAGAACGGGAGACTTGCAAAGGGTACTTTAAGAGCCAGGAGTCGGCGCCATCTTGGGTATTGGTTTTTCCTACTACTTTGTTCGGTTAAGAAAATAAACTTAAATTCCGTAACAGCACTTACTAGAATTCTACTTCANGGTTTTTCCTACTACTTTGTTCGGTTAAGAAAATAAACTTAAATTCCGTAACAGCACTTACTAGAATTCTACTTCACTGCACTTTACGATACATCCTAATTCACTTATGTTAAAACACCGCAGCCATGAAAAAAAAATTTAGTCTGTAAGTTAACCTATTGCTTACTTATAAAATTTATTATAAACAAGCTTACCCGGCCACGCGTTGCTGTCGCATAATAGGTTTGGTACTATTCATTTCTGTGAAATTAATTGAAAGAAGTATATATATAAATATATGTATATATGTAAAAAAAAACATTGAGAACAACCAACAGAAATGTTTAAACAGACAGCTGTCAAAAAAGGCGTTTCCTGACGCGAAAGCATGGTAGAAATGAGCTTTTTGCAGATTTAGCACCATTACAGGTAAAACAATTAACAAATTAAGGTGAAAAAATACTCGTGGGAACGAAAAAAAAACCGAATGAAAATTGGTTGATTTTTTTGGTATTTATACGCGTCCGAACATCCGGAGACAACATTTATATGTACGTATGTAGATATATATATATGTATATATATATATACAGATATATTACTTCTAACTAACTATAAAAAATGGATATTCACATTGACGTCTTACATACGTTATAGCTAGGGTCACCTGTTTTTCGAGAAAATATTTACGCAGAGGCAAGACTCTAATGTCCTACGGCATACTTGCAGTTTTCCTTAAGTTATTAGCCACGTGTCTGTCAGGAGAGAGTTCCCCTCCTTACTGGGCCAATCAGAAGTAGGCAACTCCGACACCGAGTGTACGTCATTCGCGANGTCAGGAGAGAGTTCCCCTCCTTACTGGGCCAATCAGAAGTAGGCAACTCCGACACCGAGTGTACGTCATTCGCGAGCAGACGCTTGCAGTTCGTGACAGTTACAATTATCCCATCACGAAAGCGGATATGAACTCTAGTGTTTTCTAGTGTAAGTACTCCTGAAATCTTTTTGCGAAAAACAGGTGGGCTTAGTCATTACCAATTCACGTATTTACTCTTCTTTTTCAATCTCATTAATTATAATTATTATAATATATTAATACAACTATTAACTTAATTTCAATTTAACAAAAAATAAAACAGTTGTATATTAACCTCAGCATGAAAGGCTTGTGATGACATATTTAAGAAACAACCAAAAACGTTGAAATGATTTCCATAAGGTTTGACTCAAAATTGTGAAGATATTGGAATAAACTATAACTGAAAATTTTTTCCGTTCCTCCCTAAGTCGGTGTTATACAAGTCGATTATTTCCCTCATTAAGAAGTGATTGTAGTGTTAGATACTATAAGATGGGTAAACATCAATATGTATAATCACAGACACTGAAAATGGCAACAAATGTTAGCCAAATTATCATTAAAATCACTTGAGCATCTCGCTCCTTCCTTTTATGATACAATGATGCCATCACGACTCGAATTTACTTGATGTAAGTCAATTTTATACGCTCAAATATACAATTTATGAATTAAGATTGGCGTAATGGAATGTCAAATAAGACGTCGAGCACAGTTAGTAAAAGCTTAGGAAACAGCGAACTCTTCGCTGAGATAAACTGTCGTTGGTGTGTATGCGTTGGTGTCTGTGGATATACAACGTGTTTTCAAAAGCAACTGACAAACTTATCGAGCGTAAAGAGATGACAGAATAGAGCAACTCTTGACTAGGAAGCCATGGTCTCCGAAGTGATAAGGCGACAGTACAAGACGGAGAGCAACTCTCGACTAGGAAGCCATGGTCTCCGAAGTGATAAGGCGACAGTACAAGACGGAGAGCAACTCTCGACTAGGAAGCCATGGTCTCCGAAGTGATAAGGCGACAGTACAAGACGGAGAGCAACTCTCGACTAGGAAGCCATGGTCTCCGAAGTGATAAGGCGACAGTACAAGACGGAGAGCAACTCTCGACTAGGAAGCCATGGTCTCCGAAGTGATAAGGCGACAGTACAAGACGGAGAGCAACTCTCGACTAGGAAGCCATGGTCTCCGAAGTGATAAGGCGACAGTACAAGACGGAGAGCAACTCTCGACTAGGAAGCCATGGTCTCCGAAGTGATAAGACCACAGTACAAGACGGGGAGCATCTCTCGACTAGGAAGCCATGGTCTCTGAAGTGATAAGGCGACAGTACAAGACGGAGAGCAACTCTCGACTAGGAAGCCATGGTCTCCGAAGTGATAAGGCGACAGTACAAGACGGAGAGCAACTCTCGACTAGGAAGCCATGGTCTCCGAAGTGATAAGGCGACAGTACAAGACGGAGAGCAACTCTCGACTAGGAAGCCATGGTCTCCGAAGTGATAAGGCGACAGTACAAGACGGGCCTCAGCGACCACAACGACCAAGCTCACGTACACAAATGAAGTAACGAATTACTCGTGTACTACGTGAAACAACCCAAGGTCACAGTCATCTCTACTACTGGAAGCAAAACAATGCCTCTGTGAAACATGTCACATCGTACAGTGTACAGATGGTCCTTCCAATCAACGTCTTTTATTCACTCTGAATCATTTTGGGATCTATGGGTTTCTAGGCGAAAGTTGCGATATTCTGTCCCCTCTTTATGCTCCTTTTGTCGGTAACCTTTTGAAATACGGGGGCCACGGTGGTGTAATGGTAAGACTACTCGCCTCCCACCTAGGTGAACCGGGTTCAATTCCCGGCGGAGTCGCCCCCGGATTTTCGCACGTAGGAATCATGCCGGACGGTGCCTCTGGTCAGTGGGTTTTCTCGGGGATCTCCCGTTTCCCCTGCCCATGCATTCCAGCTCCGCTCCATACTCACCTCGCTTCACCCGCATCGGCTCTAAGACCTCGATGTTAAGAGCTGCCCAAATATCTTCACCCACTCACTCACCTTTGAAACACGTATATACGAGTGGCGTTGGAAAACTGAGCTATTTGCNGGTGGAGTCGCCCCCGGATTTTCGCACGTAGGAATCATGCCGGACGGTGCCTCTGGTCAGTGGGTTTTCTCGGGGGTCTCCCGTTTCCCCTGCCCATGCATTCCAGCCCCGCTCCATACTCACCTCGCTTCACCCTCATCGGCTCTAAGACCTCGATGTTAAGAGCCGCCCAAATATCTTCACCCACTCACTCACCTTTGAAACACGTATATACGAGTGGCGTTGGAAAACTGAGCTATTTGCTGCCAGTGGCGGTTAACTAATGTAGAGAAGGTGCACAGACGGAATGCAAGGTGGGGGAAACTGGAAGTATCGCGAGAAAAACTACTGTACAGCAGAAACGTACGCTCAGTTTCCAACACGCAAAAATCCGGGTTCCTCCCACCGGGACTCGAACCCGCTTCACCGCGGTGGGAGACAAGTTGTTTGATCTTCAGAGTAGGGAGACTTTTAAAGAGAAAATTGAATTTTATTCGACTCGAACTACTACACCAGCGGTATGTCTTATGAGTACGGAACTGCAAGCCATGAAAAAATTCGAGTGTATGGACGCACGTTACATTTGAGACGTATCGATCTCTTTTTGCTGATTATTACATGGTTTGATAACGTACGCAATCGACAGCTATGATAAAAAAGTATTTGGCTTATTCATATTTTGTTATGTAAATGCCAAATAATTACAGGATGTTTTAATAAATAACCGCATACTAAGTTTTACATATTGTGCAATAAGAAAATAAATATACTTTCGTAAAGGTAATGTAGTAGTTTTGCAAACAGCAAATTGAACAACTCGCGAAAGGCCATTTTGAGTGACGGCTGTATCGTAGTAAATTGAATATTCTACTTAACTATAATTTTTTTCTAGAAAAGTCGTAGAAACTTGGTTGAAAGTTCAATTTATTCGTAGTAATTATCACAGTATGTATAGGTAATAATGTTAAAAGTGTAGTTTCAATTG
Source organism: Clitarchus hookeri (assembly GCA_002778355.1). Lineage (NCBI taxonomy): Eukaryota > Metazoa > Arthropoda > Insecta > Phasmatodea > Phasmatidae > Clitarchus > Clitarchus hookeri. The sequence continues at coordinate 129,095 of NQII01005815.1, forward strand.
TAATATAGTGCATTATAGAGGAGGAGCAAAGTAGTAAAGGGGTCGTAATTAACCACACAGTGGGTCACAACCGGCTACGTTTTGTGAAGGGACATTTCTGGCGACATTCTCGGGACATAAACAACAAATAACGAGGTCAGCTTTCTCAGCTACGTGCGGGGGAGAGAATCCACGCGCCCAGGAGGCGGGGCAAACCGACAACCCTGCAGAGACATTACAAATTGCTATGATAATTATGGATTTTATAATTATGCATTTTAACATGTTTGTAGAAAATGATATTAAAGTAAACACATTAAAATATAATTGAGGAGGGATAAACGGGTACCTGAGACAGGCAAGGTTTTTTGCTATTTTTTTGTATTTGGGAGCTCTTGTTTGACTGGGATGTTTAGTCGTGTTTTGGAGCCGTGGTCTTGGGAAATGTGTTATGTTGGTAACACTCGCTGCCTGAGATTTCGCCTGAGAGTTCGCCTGAGAGTTTGCCTGAGAGTTTGCCTGAGAGTTTGCCTGAGAGNAATTATGCATTTTAACATGTTTGTAGAAAATGATATTAAAGTAAACACATTAAAATATAATTGAGGAGGGATAAACTGGTACCTGAGACAGGCAAGGTTTTTTGCTATTTTTTTGTATTTGGGAGCTCTTGTTTGACTGGGATGTTTAGTCGTGTTTGGAGCCGTGGTCTTGGGAAATGTGTTGTGTTGGTAACACTCGCTGCCTGAGATTTCGCCCGAGAGTTCGCCTGAGAGTTTGCCTGAGAGTTTGCCTAAGAGTTTGCCTGAGAGTTTGCCTGAGTGGTCGGGGGCGTCTCACAAGGGAGCGGGGTCTGCAGTCTTATGACTATATTACATTAATTACACTGTGGCACGTGGNGGTCGGGGGCGTCTCACAAGGGAGCGGGGTCTGCAGTCTTATGACTATATTACATTAATTACACTGTGGCACGTGGCAAGTTGGCGGGACAGGTCGGGTTTCAGCGCGAAGAGCCGGGCCAGATAACGCGTCGTCGGCTCATTGTTGAAGATGAAGTTGACGATAGCCGACAGACTTTAGGCTTCTGGGAAACCATAGGGAATACCGGGTTTGTTTGATTTCTACCTCTCACCTCGTAAAGAAACAGTGAAATTTGTAATTTTTCGCTAAGAAGGTAACAGTATGGATGTGGGTGTCTCGCTACAAACTAGAACCAAGTGATGTGTAGGAAGCGAATGTCGTAACTTTCTTGTTATGTGGCGTTAAATGTTAAGTTTCATCTCTCCCGAGAGAGAAAGGCGTGTAATACTGTTTCCTAACCGATTCTAGTGATATGATTGATTTGAAAAGGAGTTATCTCAATTAAGCTCAGATTAAAAATAATTATATGGAAGCACCAAATCTGTTCTACTCTGATTCTCATTCTGACTGACTGACATTCGTCTCAGTAGGACACTCATTCACTGTCAAAGAACTTTTCCGTCATTTCAAGGTAAAATGCTTGCAAAAAAATTTTCAGAACTCTTCGAAAAATGCGGAAACTTTGCTTTTTACTAAATAACGGACTTTCCATATATCGCACTTATTTTTCCGTTGATTCACCGAACCCCTCCATAAATTTGCTTGTATATTTTCTTTACTTCGATTTGAAAGATGAGATCCTAAAAAACCTATTTAACTTCCAGGTTTTTTATGCGGGTAATTCACTGTCTAAAAAATACATAAATCGAACATATTTCATTCAGGCGTGATATTTGAACACGAATCAATAGTTTTACTGTGTATGGCTCTTGTCACTCACTTATGACTTCTCGTGGCAATCTTAGGTGTAAATATGTACATGGATATGTGGCATACAAAACTTGTTTTGTTCCTAGTAAAGCTTATGTGTTTGAAATGTCGCTAGTTATTACAAGTAGCTGACATTCGTTTTTGAAGATTAAATTAACAGGTCTAAGTGGCGTGGATATCCTCACTACTGCAGCTATGATCAAGTTCTTGTTACAGTCGCGAAGAAAACTNATATCGCACTTATTTTTCCGTTGATTCACCGAACCCCTCCATAAATTTGCTTGTATATTTTCTTTACTTCGATTTAAAAGATGAGATCCTAAAAAACCTATTTAACTTCCAGGTTTTTTATGCGGGTAATTCACTGTCTAAAAAATACATAAATCGAACATATTTCATTCAGGCATGATATTTGAACACGAATCAATAGTTTTACTGTGTATGGCTCTTGTCACTCACTTATGACTTCTCGTGGCAATCTTAGGTGTAAATATGTACATGGATATGTGGCATACAAAACTTGTTTTGTTCCTAGTAAAGCTTATGTGTTTGAAATGTCGCTAGTTATTACAAGTAACTGACATTCGTTTTTGAAGATTAAAGTAACAGGTCTAAGTGGCGTGGATATCCTCACTACTGCAGCTATGATCAAGTTCTTGTTACAGTCGCGAAGAAAACTNTAACAGGTCTAAGTGGCGTGGATATCCTCACTACTGCAGCTATGATCAAGTTCTTGTTACAGTCGCGAAGAAAACTTCGTGTATACAGTCGGTATGTCATGTTCCTAAAACCCGAATCCAAAGGAAATACGGAAACGTTTCGTATTTTGTATTTGCGGAGCACAGATCGGTTTTACCTCATTAGTAAAGACCTAAAAAATTCCCGGATTCATTTCAGGACAAGCTAGAATCTAAACACATGTATCTCAGCGTTACTTCTGCAATTGGCTCACGACCTATTTGACTACTCCTCCAGGACTGTGAGCCAATAGCAAACAGGCAACAAAATGCAGTCCCAATCACGACCTCTCACTGTGAAAGCCGGCGGCCAATGAGCAGTTGATATCTCCTCGAGTGTGCAAAAAAAATATGGAGTCTAGCCTAAAGGTTAATGAACTCGCGAATTTTTCCGGTCTCTACTAATTAGGGATAATGANAAAAAAAATATGGAGTCTAGCCTAAAGGTTAATGAACTCGCGAATTTTTCCGGTCTCTACTAATTAGGGATAATGATTCCGTATATGAACTGTGTATCTGCGGTTAACGTGGAGCAATTTGAGACATTATAAGCATCTGAAACGCAACTCACTCAAATCACGAAATATTTATTCCACATATTAGAGTTTTCTGCCCCTAGTCTTACAAATTCTTCGCCACCGAAATCCCTGGAAGGGACTTGCAGACGAGAGACAAGAAAAGACAAGAGCACTCTACCGTACGCGACCCGAACTACTGGGATCGCAAAACGCGCTCGCCAATACATTAATGAATTCAAATCTGAAGATACAATTAAGTTTCACATTTTTTTTCTTCGTGTTTTGCATTTTTATTTTAACCCGTTCGGACACACGTTAACTTCGCAGTTGAAGTGTTGCAATCTTGAAATATTACGTGTGTGCAGTAATTTTTTTGAAACCATTGAACAAGACGCTGCGTAATGTGACATACGGTTTGAAATTCCTGCCCGAGATCTACTGCTCTGCCTATTTAGTGTCCTTACGACATATGCTACATTAAGCATTGCTACTCACCCTCTGACTTTAATCACCCGCCAATCAAGTGTAACTGTGAAACCTATGGAAATGGTCAGAATGAAAACATTTTTTAAAATAAGAGAATTATTATTTTAATCTATGTAAAACAGACGGGAAATACTTTAAATAAAATCAGTGGTGACAAATGTAGGAGTCAAATTTTGTATATAAACTTTAGAAATGGGTAGAGACCTAAAAACTTCGCGACTATGCAAACTCATGCAGATATCACTGTACATTGGTTGCTTGTTGTATTAGCGGAAAACGGTGATTCAGTCTGCATTTTACTGTGTATTTATTATAGGCTCAGAGTTGTTCAGGAGGTGTAATTTTACGGTTAGACCAATAGCATTAGCAATACAAACGTACGGGGTTTTGAATTCTATCTTGTCCCGAAATGATAACGCGAATTTTTCAGGTCTCTAGATATATGGGACTACATTTCGTAGTTCACTGCCAAATTATTCGGGAACATGAAAGTCAGTGCGTCCGTTAAAATACTGGCTGCTGTTAAATGCAGTGCTATTTTTCATATGTTGGTTTTAAAAGTGTTCAGTTTACCATGGACCATCTGCATGCGCATTAGCCATTCCTAAAAGTGGAGAGTGCAGGGATTTGGGCGGCTCTTAAGGCCCCTGCCTACGTAGCGCTTTCTTCCGCGTCTGAGGTCGAGAAGAGCGCGGGAGCGATAAGGGTGACATTGCCTCGCGTATCAAGTGCGCCATCACCGGTAACCCTTTCAACGACAGCGTCCTCTATCTGGGTCGTTGCATATCAAGTTGCTTCAATGGTGCGCACTGTACTCAGCGTAACATACCGTCCAGCGAGAAGGGAGTCATCGTTTGCTGTTGAGACTATGTTCCGTAGCGTCATAAACCACTGCTGCCTGTAACATAAGGCACAGGTTTTTAAGGCCCGAAGGCCAACACACCCTCCATCCTCCCGCACTGCAACTGTACTCTGGTGAGTAAGGCACTGCACGGCACTTTCTCCTCTTGGTCTCTTCGGGCCATTCACTTTACTTTCTTGCCGTAACTTGGTATTCTACCGGTTTTCTCTTTAAAAACCTGTCCTCCTCGCCAATCTAGAATACTCCGACTTTTACTCATTAAAGCCGTTACCTGAGTACCCCTTATAACATAAGGCACAGATAGATTTATATTGGTCCAGACGTAAGACAAATCGTCGTCTGGAAATCAGTACAGTTTCGAACGAAATATGTGTTGGTTGCAACGCCTAAAATTATACATTAATTTTTTGACTGAAAGGGTTAAGCGCAAGGCTATTAACAGGTGTGCAGTTTTCTCGTCGTACTGCTTGTACCTATGGGACTGTCAGCGGTGAACATATTATTTTATTTGTGGAAAGTCTGCAGGAAGGTTCAATGCTGGGCCCTTGAGTAGTTTTGTATGTATCTGACGCGTATGTTTAGAGATAAAGTACTTTGTTAGCCATTTAGTTGTGCTATGAAATGGTGTTTCTAATGTCCGTGACGTCACGAAAGCACTTAACAGCCCTCGTTTGAAGTGAACGTTCTTTTCGTAGATCAGTACATCGCACGAAAGTTTAATAGTTTCGTAGAAAAAATGAGTCTTTGAAACACACTCCGACGCAGTTCAAGCTCCAGGAAGGCGGGAGCTTTAACAGCAGGGTCTTGAGAGTCGACGAGAGTGAAAATAGGTGAGTATGAAGCGACGCCGGAATGCAAGGGGGGGGGGACTGGAGATCTCCGAGAAAACCCGCCGACCAGCGGCATCGTCCGGAACGATCCCCGCTAGGGGAGAATCCAAGGAGCGACCCCGCCGGGCATAGAACTCGGTGCACGTTGACATCTGTGGGAGTGAGGTACAGCACTTCCCACAAAACCAATCACGTACGAGGGGCGACTCTCAGAACACTAGACACTGATCCTTTGCCGTGTACTGCACCTGCCATAACTACACATCGCGTGCAACACGTTATCGATCGAGGGGCAAGGGGATTGATTTGGTTAACATCTCGTGGTAAAACAGCGGTGAGAAAATCGATTCTGGGCAAAACGAAGTCCGGTAAGTCGATTCGTGAAATACTTAGAGCTATTGCCATTTCATTTTGGCAGTATCAAATAAAATAACGACACTGGTGCGAGTTTAAAAACGGCTGTAAAGTCCAGCATGCCGGGAAATAATTTCGCAAAAATCGTGGACGTTTGCTGATATTTATTGAATGTTCACCTTTAAGGCGGGGTTAAAACTCACTAAACTGCCGTACTTTGAACGCCCGCAGAAGCCCCTTGGTCCCAACACTGCAATGTTTTTTTAATTTGTACTAAGAGTTTTTGGAAAATATTCGCTAGTGATAGTTTTGTAACACAACAAAAAAATTAGAGGAAATTTTATAAAACCTTGGTAGAATTCTAACAAACTTGTGCTACAGACTTAAAGACTACTATAAATATTAAGGCACATAAAAAGTGTTGTATGATTTTTAAAATAACATATTAAATACACAATGTATCAGCTGTTGAATTACAAAAAAATATTTGGCAAATAGTTTCCAAAAAAAATTGTTCNCCCGCAGAAGCCCCTTGGTCCCAACACTGCAATGTTTTTTTAATTTGTACTAAGAGTTTTTGGAAAATATTCGCTAGTGATAGTTTTGTAACACAACAAAAAAATTACAGGAAATTTTATAAAACCTTGGTAGAATTCTAACAAACTTGTGCTACAGACTTAAAGAGTACTATAAATATTAAGGCACATAAAAAGTGTTGTCTGATTTTTAAAATAGCATATTAAATACACAATGTATCAGCTGTTGAATTACAAAAAAATATTTGGCAAATAGTTTCCAAAAAAAATTGTTCGTAACACGTAAAGAAATTTTTTTGTGTGTGTGAGATGGTACACAATTTAATCTAATGAACTGTGTGAAAAAACAACGCATTCAAAACGCACATTGCAATTCTTAACGCAAACTATGAGAAATAATATAAATATGGTTCCTTCAAGGACACTTCCTACTTTTATGAAGCCCTGCTGAAATTCTACTTCGAGGATATTACTGCGCCTCAATCAAGCAAAGCTTAACCAAGTCTAGAAAATGACATCAAGGGACACTGCAGCGAATTCGTGCGCACTCACTGTAACAATATTTTGCACAAGAACTATTTCTTACTAGGCATTACCAACACACCTAGCTTCTCATTGTTTTTATTTACATTTATTTAAAATTGAATATGATGATTATTTAATCAAATATAGGTAAAAATTCAAACACATAAAAAAGTACTTCTTCTTTTATGTTAAAAAATGTGTGGAAAGTTTTTAATACGTGGTATATTCAGGAAACATCATAACACGTTTCACATACGGTGAATTTTCAACGGTTTGATTAAAAAAAATATTAAGAAGCCGCGAATAGACAACACATGCACATGTTATGTAGGGTATAGGCTGTTCACTGTAAAGTGAGCACTTTTGAAACCCTAGTTACTTTTCTCCTATCAGCCATTTTTTATCCTTCCACCACTTTTCAAAATAAATATTTCCATGTAAGAAATAAACACAGTGTATATATTTCACGGGACTCAAACGTTAACATCTAAAGCTACAAAAAAAACATTTATTGACTATTATTCCAGATGAGAGGGGTTCGAAAAGTGCTCACTTTACCATGAATAGCATATACTAAAGCNCATATTAAATACACAATGTATCAGCTGTTGAATTACAAAAAAATATTTGGCAAATAGTTTCCAAAAAAAATTGTTCGTAACACGTAAAGAAATTTTTTTGTGTGTGTGAGATGGTACACAATTTAATCTAATGAACTGTGTGAAAAAACAACGCATTCAAAACGCACATTGCAATTCTTAACGCAAACTATGAGAAATAATATAAATATGGTTCCTTCAAGGACACTTCCTACTTTTATGAAGCCCTGCTGAAATTCTACTTCGAGGATATTACTGCGCCTCAATCAAGCAAAGCTTAACCAAGTCTAGAAAATTACATCAAGGGACACTGCAGCGAATTCGTGCGCACTCACTTTAACAATATTTTGCACAAGAACTATTTCTTACTAGGCATTACCAACACACCTAGCTTCTCATTGTTTTTATTTACATTTATTTCAAATTGAATATGATGATTATTTAATCAAATATAAGTAAAAATTTAAACACATAAAAAAGTACTTCTTCTTTTATGTTAAAAAATGTGTGGAAAGTTTTTAATACGTGGTATATTCAGGAAACATCATAACACGTTTCACATACGGTGAATTTTCAACGGTTTGATTAAAAAAAATATGACGAAACCGCGAATAGACAACACATGCACATGTTATGTAGGGTATAGGCTGTTCACTGTAAAGTGAGCACTTTTGAAACCCTAGTTACTTTTCTCCTATCAGCCATTTTTTATCCTTCCACCACTTTTCAAAATAAATATTTCCATGTTAGAAATAAACACAGTGTATATATTTCACGGGACTCAAACGTTAACATCTAAAGCTACAAAAAAATACATTTATTGACTATTATTCCAGATGAGAGGGGTTCGAAAAGTGCTCACTTTACCATGAATAGCATATACTAAAGCTCGTGTATAGAGGGCGCAAGGGTGCTGAGAGCGTGTGTCATCTGCATGACTGCCGGCCTTGGACTNCTCGTGTATAGAGGGCGCAAGGGTGCTTAGAGCGTGTGTCATCTGCATGACTGCCGGCCTTGGACTTCAAGGAGCCATGCTGCGTCTGGTTAGGGGGGGAGGGGGCGGGCAAGATGGTTGATGGGTAATTCCGCAGATTGACTCCATCCCACGTCGCGTCAGCCACTTGCAACCGTGTTTAGGAATCGATTATGCTGTTAACCGAGTTACAGCATCACGAGTCCGCCATCTGTCTCTCTCTACGAGTCGTCCCCAGCCAGTTTCCCCTCGTGGGCTTAACCCTTCCTTCTTTCGAGGCTTGCCAACCACGACTAGGGAGGAGTACGCATTCTGCATGGAAGACGCAAGTAGTATGATTGTGTTCCTTCTGGGCCAATGTATTTTAAATGGGAGCTGTGTCGCTGTCGGTCTTCGGCTCGGTTCGGACAAGCTCGGCNGTTCCTTCTGGGCCAATGTATTTTAAATGGGAGCTGTGTCGCTGTCGGTCTTCGGCTCGGTTCGGACAAGCTCGGCAATCTCCGGCTAGAATCAGGGGTGCTCGGGAGCCGTCAACTCGGGTTTTATCGAACATACCCGAACGTGCTCGGCAGTTACGCCTACTAATTTTCCATGCATATGTTGTTTCTGGTAACCATATTCNTCGAACATACCCGAACGTGCTCGGCAGTTACGCCTACTAATTTTCCATGCATATGTTGTTTCTGGTAACCATATTCGTGTTATAGTCATAGGGTATGTCAAATCGTTAATATGTATTTATTATCCGACTTAAAAAAATNTGGTAACCATATTCGTGTTATAGTCATAGGGTATGTCAAATCGTTAATATGTATTTATTATCCGACTTAAAAAAAATATTTATAACTATAAACTATTTATTTCATATTGCGAAGAAGTTATACATAGGTTATTGCGCAAACATACNAAAAAAATATTTATAACTATAAACTATTTATTTTATATTGCGAAGAAGTTATACATAGGTTATTGCGCAAACATACAAAAGTCTCTCACTCAATTACTGTATTTCCAGCTCCTTCTCTTGTAGACCGATTGATACACGATGCCAGAATCTGCAAATTATTCACCAGCTCGACAGCTTTGAAAGTATAAGTATAATAATAAGATTTTATAAAATGTAGTTATGTATGAATAAACCAAGCTCATTAAATGCACGAGTATGTTATAATCACGGTATGGATCAGCACCTGCTGACACTCTTATATGCTTAGTTAGCGTTAATTTAAATGCCAATACTGCCGGGTCCTGGAGACTTTGAATGCACGAGAGTGATAAACACACTTACCTTTCGTGCACTTCTTGACCACCAATCCTTCGATCAACCCCAATCCTCCGATCAACCCCAATCCTCCGATCAATCCCAATCCTTGATCGATCTTTTTATCAATCCTTCGGTTTGTCCCCCACCCATATGCATAGAAATTACACCCGTTCGCCAACTGTCTCCATATTTGTACATATCGCCAGAATTAATGTTTTGTATGCAGTCAGTCAGGTATCCGTGCATCTTTATACTAAAACCTTTATTATCATTCTATATGCAGATCTTTCCGTTAATAGTCGAGTGCTCATAGCACCACTTTAAAGGTGTGAGGGGATACAAAGATAATGAAAAAACGATTATTTCATAATAATTTATTATTATTTTGTTATTAAAATTTTAGAAGAAAGCAGTTCATCGCATCATGCGATATATCTAAGTTCCTTCAGTTTACTAATGATTGAAGATATTTCAGCAATGCGCTATAGATCCTCGCATTTTTGAAGTTCATTCAAATATCTGAGTCTTTCAGCAAGTCAATTCGGGTTTTCGGGAAACAGGTAGACATTATTCTCGGCGTCTTCTGCCTTCTTCGTGTAGCTCATTGCAGAAAATGTGTTGGAGGGGTGTGTCAGATGCATAGAGAAAATCGCCATCATCGCCTTCAACATGATCACTGTCTCGATGTTCATTTTCATCTATGCTGTCTTCGTGATCGTCTTGAATTCCTGTTTCATACTCAATATTTGAATTCCTGTTTCATACTCAATATTAAATTTGCTTCTCTTTGTAGCATGAGTAGTATGCTCATCAGTATTTAGAGCCATCGACAGTTAATTTTGAAGCTTGTAGACTTCACGTGAACGTCTTGCAAGTGTAGGTACACTATGCACAAACCGACTCGTCCGCACTCATTCTCTCTTTAGTAATAACTGACTCGTCATAATCACCCGTCGAATCGGGACGCATCAGAAATTAATCAAAGAATGAATGTTTTTTCCTTCGCATTACTTTTTAAAAATTACGAAAAATTCGTATATTAAGCCTATTCAGCTGTGCACATCACATCCTTTGAGAAAACTATAACCACACGCAACTGCGATGCAAATAATTATTCAAAATGTTATTTGCTTTAAAGCATTGGCGTGTGCCCGCAGTCTTCAATCACACGCGTAATTGTCATGAATGCGAGATTTCCCGCAGAAAAAACTTTTCTATCTCTTCCAGCGACAAGAACTTCCCGTATCCTCAGTATCCTTTGTGGCTGGCAGATGGTTCTTTATTTCCTTTTTTTATAAATAACTAGCAGAATGACAAATGGTGAAAATCTATTGTCGCGCCTGCCGGCCGAATGTTACAAAAAATAGTCATTATTTGTCTCCTGTGAACCGTTGGCAACTAACGTTGCTGTTAATGTGAATGTTACATGAAGTACTTCTGTAACAATGTTATCTCCTTACTGTACTGTTAACATTAAGGTGGTGTTTATGTTCTAGCAACTAATTTTGCTTTGAACTGATATTACACTGGGGTTCAACATTTTCTTGTTTTTCCTTAGAATTAAAACGACGTTCTCATGTAAAATAAGTCGAGAACGATAAACATTGAGGGGTGGTAGAGCTCACTAAAACAAACAATTATTGTACAGGAATATATGGGCGGGAGTGACGCGTTGAGGCACAAACACAAAAATAACACAAGAAATGCAACACAGTGTTTATTTACAACGTCGCTGCTAAATGCCTTTTTACAGCAATGTTTATAATAATTGCTCAAAATTGCTACCACCGACAGTAATGCAAGCTTGGTAGCGTCGGTGGAGTGATTGGCGAACAGATTCAAATACGCCGGGTATTTCACGCACGCCACCATTGTCAGCCAATCACGCCATATGTAGAGGTCGCCAAGCATGCGTGACTGTTGGTGGATGCATTTCCAGCAACTGTTTTAAAATTTTCTGTACGGAATCACTCGTTAAGTATGCTGCTAACGAACGTTTTGTNTGGTGGATGCATTTCCAGCAACTGTTTTAAAATTTTCTGTACGGAATCACTCGTTAAGTATGCTGCTAACGAACGTTTTGTGTTTCCGTTAATGTGTTATGTTTTTGTGTTTGTACCTCAACGCGTCACTTCCGCCCATATATTCCTATACAATAATTGTTTGTTTTAGAGAGCTCTACCACCCCTCAATGATCGTCTCATGATTTTAGAATCATCTTGTATGCTATAGAAATATGTGCATATTTGGCACATGTAAACAGCTTTGCCCGTTTTAAAAGCTGATGTAAGCCATATTTAATTTTCAATTCTTGTACTTAAAATTCAAATGTAGTGTTTTCATTTAACAAGGTTATCGCTGTTAAGTAGTACCCGCCAATTTACGGCGCCAAGTCAGTGTAAACTGGTGTTGCCTGGTTATTACTTTACTCTCGCATTAACACAAATATATTTTTTTTTTTTCCTGTTATTATCAGCGTAATGCAACATTTGGTTTTGGCTACTGCATGCCACGAAAGACTCCCTATTGGCTGCGGCTGGCAAGTTACCGCGCGCGTATTGGCGAAAGGCGTTCAAACACGTTGCACGCGAGGGACGCCATTTTGCTGGCGTGTGCCGCTGGAGTTTCGCGACAAAGATAGCTGTTTCTCTTCCGAGTTCTTACCCCGCTCAGTCGACGGTCTCACGATTGTGATGAACACGTTGCACATTGACGGTACTTATGGCCAGCGCTGTTCATAGCGAGCAACCTGTGTTCAGCTCTTGAAACCCTTAACATATCTCTAGGGCCAGTGACTTTTCGCTTAAAAATCGGAGCACACAGTAGACTTCGATACTATATACACACCTCAGCTGTTGTTATACCTCCATTGGCTGCTGGTGCCGTGTCCGTCTTTGACCAAGCCACTCAGGACTAAGTAACTCCGACACTGAACCTTCGTGATTCGTTCGCAAATGGTTAACACGGACCAGAACATTTTTTAGCCAATCAAAGAAGCTGGACGATCCTATAGTGCTTTGGACTGTATCTTGTCTCGAAATCATTTCGCGAAATATCACTGCCCCTACATATCCCGAGTACACTCGTTCACGCCTGATGTGTTGCAGAACAGGTGGAATCATGGTCGGTGCTGTGTAAGCACAGAAGCTAGCACCTTTACGAACAGCGGCTTTCCCTGGGTAACGCTATTGATTGCTGCAGACACACCAACTGTTTTATAATTGGTTATTCTTTGTGCCATAGATCCGCTGGAATACTTTCCATAGGCTCTAACGAGTAAATTGTTAGTAAGAAATTCGTAAGTACTTTTCGCACCATGAATTTGTTCTTTTTGCAACACTTGAAATCAAAAACTAATGTGTAAGTTAAGTAGTTAAGAATCTTTCTTCCGGGTACACTGTTCGGCAAGAGTTATAGCACCGGCACAGAGTAAGTAAGAGTACAGAGGTGTAGTAGCCGGGTATACCGCGACCTCCAGCCGGACACGCCGGCAAAATGGTGTTACTGGCTAGCAACATGTCGGACCGCCGTTCGGTAACCAGCGCCTGCTAACCCACTCGCCAGTCTGCGTTCCAGCCAATAGGAGACATTTAGCACGTCGAGTTAACCGTTAACTCACGAAGGCCCGTTCCCACAGCCTCGCACAGCCAATGACAGGATGGGTTCGTCGACATCAAAGGAACTTCTTCATCTCTATTGACCTACTCTGTGGTAGCACTTTTATCAAGGCTTCAGAAAAGTAGGAAGTAACCGTGCTTGGCTGCTACCAATAATGGGTGTCGTGATTGGCCCAGCACTTTGTCACCTTTTTGTTATTGGATCGGTGTATTGTATGACGTATCAATAGGGGCAGTGATATTTCGCGAAAATATTTCGAGACAAGATACAGTCCAAAGCACTGTAGGGTCGTCCAGCTTCTTCGATTGGCTAAACAAATGTTCTGGCCCATGTTAACCGTTTGCGCACGAATCACGAAGGTTCAGTGTCGGAGCTACTTAGTCCTGAGTGGCTTGGTCAAAGACGGGCACGGCACCAGCAGCCAATGAAGGTATAACAACAGCTGAGGTGCGTATATAGAATTTAAGTCTACTGTGTGCTCTGATTTTTACGTGAAATGTCACTGGCCCTACGTATCAAGGAAGTTGAAGAGCAGTTCTTAGATCCGTGAATATTTCGCGATTTGATTCGTTGACGAGCTAGATTTAAAAATTCGTTTTTTCACTTGAGCTACTATAATTTTTTTTGGGTTCTGGCAACACTCTATTGCTACCTGGCTCGCGTATTAAATTGACATATCTATAGATCTGCGGTCCTTTCATAAAGTACAGGTGACGTGCCTCGTAAATTACAATCCAATAATCGAAGCGTTCATGTTGTGGAATTATTACTCAATTTCCTTTGGTATTGATTACGTGTATTTGTAAGGAAAACATGTAAATTTGAAACTGCTCGAGAGGAAATAAGATTTCTTCGGTCACACAGCAATGGAAGTGAGGCGAGTGAAAATATGTGGGCGGGTATTATCATCGATGACTTGAGAGCCAACGAGGGCGAAGCGAGGTGAATATGGAGCAGTGCCGGAATTCATGGGCGGGGGGAAACGGGAGATTCCCGAGAAAACCCGCCGAATAGCTGGCATCGTCCAACACGATGCCCACGTGCGAAAGTCCGGTGGTGACCCTGCCGGGAATTGAGCACGGTTCCCCGTGGTGGAAGGCGGGTAATCTAACCACTACACCACTGCGGCCCCCTCAGAGTATAAAAGTACACAGACACGATGTGACGTGGTGGTGCCTTTGATGTGGGCGTTCCCGGTCTTTGATTGGCTGCACGGCGCTCTGGCAAAGGGCCTTGTGTCCGGTTGGATACAGGATGCTGCGAAATAGTCCCTATTGGCTGACTCTTTGGCGTGTACGGCTTAAGTTCGGTGTGCAAACGAATGCTGACTTCTGTGCTGAGAATTTGCAATGCGCGGGATGACGTCTTAGAAACGTGAATTTAAAAATCATCCAGTCACTGAAAACGACAAGTCATGTAATATGTGGGTGGGTAACAGATGTCCCGCCTATCAAGAGTGATGGCACAGCATCTGGTAGTGGTAGGAGTGGCGTCAGGCAGGAGTTGCCCTGATTGGTTAGTCCCGAGTTTGAGGGGAAGGGGGAGGGAGTCTCGGCGGAAATACCTCGTGACAGTCAGGTACAAGCTTCTGCACTCGGCCGCATCAGCGCGTCGATCGAACTTCTCGCCACAAGCGTTCTATTCGCGGCGTCCACCGTTGAGGCACTCGAGTAACTGGACCGCCCAAAAAAAGGCGAACAGGACTTCCGTAAAATAAAGTTGCCACTCGCGGGTTGATAAATAAATTTAGGCGTTGCAACGAACGAAATTTACCTCGGATTTTATACACTTCTGACCATTAAAATTGCATCACCAAGGAGGACGTGAGCAATAACAAGCATCTTTATTGGACAGTGGTGAGGTGTGTCGAGATTTGGGCGGCTCTTAAAATCCGGTTTTTGGAAGCGATGAGATGTGAAATTAGCTGAGTATGGAGCAGCACTGGAATGCAAGAGCGGGGGAAACTGGAGACCCCCGAGAAAACCCGCCGACCAGTGGCATCGTCCGGCACGATTCCCACTTGCTAAAATCCGGGAGTGATCCGCCCGGGGATAGAACTCAGTTCGCCTTGGTGGGAGACGTGCGGTCTAACCACTCAGCCACCGCGGCCCCCGAGAATTTGCAGATGACACAGCCTCTGGTACTGCGAATTCCAATCACACAAGCAAGCAATAAGGCTCCAGCAACTAGCAACATTACGCATCGCCGTTAGCCAATCAGCGCCTGGTAAATCATTTGCANGGGGGGGGGGTAGGCAGCCCAGCCAATAGGATACCTTTCCCAGCACGCGGTAGCCAACATGACATACAATACTTTCCCATTGCCTCGCTCAGCCAATCATATAATGAGTACGACCAGATGAAATGAACCGCAATGACATTTCATCTCTTGCGTTTTCATCTACTCTGCACTTGTATTTCGAGCTGTAACAGAAGATCGCTTTATTTTCGCATAAAAAAAGATCGCCAACACGTTCAGGAAGTTTTGCATTGTAAACGTGTGTTTGAAAGAAGCAACTCATGCCACAGGTTGAAAGGTGCCTTAGTGTGCTGCCCCTAGGGGTCAGGAGGTCACGGGTTAATCTGGACCGGCATCGACCTCCCTGATATCTGGATTTATCCAGGCAGAAAATAAACCTCCCCCGGAACGTGACAATGAATAAACTATCCGACAAGGGNCCCCCCTCCCCTCGACGATCACACTTCACACGTTCCCCATTTTACATCAATATTCCCTCGTAATTTGAAATAGAGATATTGGACTACTGAAGCGTGTCGATTTATCTTCTATATTCACCGGAGCCAACAAGTCATTCGAGAACTTTAGAACTCACCGCAGTAGCAATGGCGGTTAGAAATCACAGCACCTTATAAATATTTTATTTTGCCTCAAAATGATGTGCAATAATTTTGGCAAAGCTCAATCTATAAAAAGTATAAAAATAAATAATGCTGTAAAACACGCTATTCAATACACGTCAATTTCAACGACAGCAAGGAAACTTATATAACCACAAAATTAAACTAAGTTATGCCTACACCAGATATAGTTACATGGTGTTGTTTCTCAGTGTTATGTTAAATTTTCCTGCGTAACGCTTCATTACGTGCGGTTTTACACGCAGCGTCACACCAAAAATTGATTTTGACCCACTTATTTGGAAGTATTTTTGTATCAACCCGGAAATTCAACGTCTCGATAACTGCCCAAGTTTTCCTAGCGGATAATCTGATTGGTGATTTTTCTACACTTCTTTGAGTGAACGGTTAGTGCCAGCATCTTCTAGCACGCAGAACGTTGTTCTCTGGTTGCAATAAAAGCGCTGAACAAAAGTACAGTGCATGCCATAAAAATAAGTGATTGCAACATTTGTACTCATAACTGGGGCCAGTGACTTTTCGCGTAAAAATACCTTATGCACACCTCAGCTGTTGTTATACCTCCATTGGCTGCTGGTGCCGTGTCCGTCTTTGACCAAGCCACTCAGGACTAAGTAACTCCGACACTGAACCTTAGTGATTTGTGCGCAAACGGTTAACACGGGCGAGAACATTTGTTATCTAATAAAAGAAGCTGGACGACCCTACAGTGCTTCGGACTGTATCTTGTCTAGACATCTTTTCGCGAAGTATCACTGCTCCTACTCATAACTGAATGTGTGACCGAACGGGTTATTGTACCCAATAGAGCCTGCTGTTTTCCAAATCAGAGTCAGACGGGTGACCGTATTGTCATACAGGACTGGCGAAAGTGAATAACACAATACACAACTAACACAGACATGTGAAATTCACGTTATTTTATGACAAAAATATTAAACTGGACATATATATATATACATATATATATATATATATAAATATATATATATATAGACTCGTTTCGTTTCTGTCATAATCTGTCAATAAGCGCGGCATTCTAGGAAGTTCACTTGAAATAATCTTACTGGTGACGGAAGCATGAAGGTAAAATAGACAACTCAAGAGACTTATCCCATTTAAATGTGTGACNAAATAATCTTACTGGTGACAGAAGCATGAAGGTAAAATAGACAACTCAAGAGACTTATCCCATTTAAATGTGTGACGAGTCAAAAAATAACTCCATGTAAACAAGTTATTTGTCACAAAATAATGTTTTTAACATTTCGTAGATAAATAAAAATCATCCTTTAATATATCATCGCCCACGTGGCAGCGGACACGGCGATTATATAAGCCATTCACCGTAATTTCACACTTTTCTGAAGCCCTGATAATGTTATAACTTTGGTTAAATATTATGTATCCTTCCGCTTCATGCAAACATAAGCACTGCCACGTGACTTCTACGTTTTAACTATCAAATGCTTTGTTTACTGTTTTCAACTGTTCAAAGAATTTTTTCATGTTTCAAAAACCATTTCGTACGAGTGTTCACAATTTACTTATATAACCATATTTAGGGCAGCTTTACAACTTTTTAACAATGTCTGTAATGGTTGTTCTTACGGTTATTATATTACATTGTTAACATACACTGGAGAGCCAAAAAAAAATGGAATAGGTGTGCGTATGCAAATAACAGAGGCATGGAACCTATCAGAGTAACGCGATGCGGTCGGCAGCGCCTATATAAGACAACNAAATAATCTTACTGGTGACGGAAGCATGAAGGTAAAATAGACAACTCAAGAGACTTATCCCATTTAAATGTGTGAAGAGTCAAAAAATAACTCCATGTAAACAAGTTATTTGTCACAAAATAATGTTTTTAACATTTCGTAGATAAATAAAAATCATCCTTTAATATATCATCGCCCACGTGGCAGCGGACACGGCGTATGCAAATAACAGAGGCATGGAACCTATCAGAGTAACGCGATGCGGTCGGCAGCGCCTATATAAGACAACAAGCGTCTGACAATGTTGCTAGATCGGTTACTGCTGCTACAGTAGTAGGTTATCAAGATTTAAGTGAGTTTGAACGTGGTTTTATAGTCGGCGCACGATAGATGGGACAAAGCTTCTCCGAGATAGCGATAAAATTTGGATTTTCGCGTACGACCATTTCACGAGTGTACCGTGAATATCAGGTAATATCCGGTAAAATATCAAATCTTCGACATCGCTGCGGCCGGAAAAAAAATCGTGAACGAACGGGACAAACGACGACTGACGAGAACCATCAAACGTGACAGACGTGCAACCCTCTCTCAAATTGGCGCAGATTTCAATGCCTCCTGCATACCTTCAGACATTAGTCGAGTCCATGCCACGTCGTCTTGCGGCACTTCTGCGTGCTCGTGGGGGTTATACACGATATTAGGCAGGTGTACCAGTTTTTTTTGCTCTTCAGTGTATTTTTTATACACGACATAGCACATTACANATACACGATATTAGGCAGGTGTACCAGTTTTTTTTGCTCTTCAGTGTATTTTTTATACACGACATAGCACATTACATGTAATACGTGTTAATATTTTGCCGCGACTGTGTTTAACCGTGTTACAACTATGGGGGAAAGAACCGTAGTATTCAACCTCTTGTTTTTCATATGTGTTGGGTTGTTTCGTTAACAGTACTGCCACAGTTGGAATAAAAATTGAAAACCCAGGAACAACCATTCAAAGGAGCAGACACGGTAAATCCAAGCACTCATCTCGTGTTGCTTATATTTTGTACGTAGCAGCGACAAACACAGAAGATAGTGGTGAACATGCACACAAATAGGCCTAACGCAACTTTTATTCCGCTCATATTTCCACGCATTGGTACTTACTGTTTTCTAGGTTTATTTCTCCTTTTATTTAAATTCATCTGGCTGGGCTTAGTATTTTGTTGGGATTGTGGCAAACATTCAATTCATAGAAACTCAAGCGCGTTACACAATTATGTTTCAAACACCTAGGGCGAAGTTACACAGTTGTAATAAATAAAACNCATAGAAACTCAAGCGCGTTACACAATTATGTTTCAAACACCTAGGGCGAAGTTACACAGTTGTAATAAATAAAACCACGTGACTTTCATATTAGTAATTTCGTAATGAAACAGTTCTTGGTTAAAACGTATAAATTCTACACGTCCAGTATGTGTAATCACGCACTCACTAGACTCACGTGATATGCAACAATAGCCTTTCATACGCAGCGGTCACCACACACGTTACAGTATATGTAATCCTGCCGTCGGAAAACAGAACTAAAAAACACAAAGTGTACAAACGTAATGTGGTTATTTGAAGCATATATCGCGGAAAGAAAAATGAACATTTCGTTCAGCTAAGAGCAACCCGTTGTCTCATCGTCATGTCGCCGCACTTCTACCAACTTCGGATTTGTAACCCTTCCCGCCAACACATCTAAATATATTACAATAGGTACTCAGACAATAAGATCTCGTTTCAGTTGTAAATTACAAACAAAACATTTTTTTTTTAAGTAAACAAAACTTCAAAAGCAACTAAATTGATTTTTTTAATCTAGCAAAACACACAAAATACACGCTTGAATTAACTTAATCTCTGTGTTAAAGCAAAATAAACAATACTCTCAACTAGATATTTAGTTTAATCAATTGTGCATACTTATTTGGCCACTCACTTCATTAAATCCGTTCGAAAATACAGCTCGACATTTTATTCGTATTTTTTGTGACTATTGCGATGGTAAAATTGTTTTAGTGCATTAATTGAAGCATAATAATTGAATAAACAGCGTTATGAAACAAGTCCAACAGGACACAAAAAAATAAAGCTGTAAATTTTTTAATATTTATTTGCGTACGTTGTCGAGTATTCAAAATGTATATACTTAAATACATTCCTATTTTATCAGTAATTACTTCTGTTGAGTTTGTTAGGGCGTGGGGCTCCCCCGCAAACGACCTGGCTTCCAATCTCGGCTGGGCACCATTTTTTTTATATTAACCGAAGTTGTTTAATGTCCGTAGAGCAGAACAAGTCTTTCATTGCACCAACCAAATCTTTGNTTTTTTTTATATTAACCGAAGTTGTTTAATGTCCGTAGAGCAGAACAAGTCTTTCATTGCACCAACCAAATCTTTGTCTGGGGCAGCCAAATAAGAACAAAAAATTAATTTGCTCTCTAAAATATTATTTGAAAATTTACCACATCAATATGTATGTAAAGCGGGAAAGCGCGTATGGCAAATTTTTACCGTACTTCTGTGGTAGCATTACTACATTTGCTCATGAAAACGTCACAGGAGTAGGAAAGTGTATGATTGCGGTGTATGATAGACATGCTAAATACCGCAATATTTGCAGCAAGATATGTGGTAATATTTCCGTACAACGCACAGGTGAAAAACTTCCAATGCTATTTAGGAAGTTTGCCGGAAAGTTTTTTTTTTTACAGTGTGGTTTCGACAACTGAATATTTAATGGCCCTATATGAACAATTGATTTGGTTGTGGCAGGCAAACTTTGATTGATTCGACGAACCCCTTCACTCAGCGTGCACGAAAGTCGCAGGAAGTCGACGTCGGCGGGAGCTTCCCCGCGGCGTGGGCGTGACGCGGAGATGCGCGTGTCGACGTGCGTCTCGAGGAAGGCCTCGTGTCCTGGGCGCGCGTACGTGAACGCGTACCTACGTGTGTACGTGCACGTGGCACACTCGGAACTCCTGAGCGAGTGACGTGCGAGCCCCGAGTCTAAAGCAAGCCCGGATAGCGCGTCCTCACCTCGTCTTTTTCTTGTTCTTAAACCTTTACTGAATAATTTATCGAACTATTATATAGTTACCGATTCCACTGAATAAGTGCACATGTATTAGAATTAATTATGAAATTACTCAGAATTTAGTATCAAAATTTATAGTATTTTCCAAATTAATGTCTGCCTAAATTACTCCTTTTACACTCATATATATTTCAATTTGTTTTAAAAGGGCTGACCTTCAATAAAATATCCAGTTGTGCAAAAGAAAACATATAACATATATTTAATTTCAGAACTTTAGCATACGTGTGTTTCAAACATGAATTATTATTTAAATTGTTTAACAACTCATTATGATTTGAGGTAAAATTATTTTAATTAGATGCATATTTTCATAACTTATGAATAGAAAAATATTTATTTTTTAAAATTTTACCAGCTAAATGTTTATTTGTAGTTTAATTGTAAAATTTGATAGAATTTCTTTTAGTTTGTAAGACTGTAAGTATTCGTTTGATTTATTCTTGTTCTTAAACCACTAAGCGAAATTCTATAAGCCACTTAAAGCATTAATAAAATATTTCGAAATTAAGTGTTGGAGGGAAAGGCAAGAAAATCGCATTAATAGTTCTTATTACATCTCGTATTTCGAGCTACAAAAAACAAAGATTAAAATACCAAAAATATCCTTCGCGTATTTAAAAAGCATCACAGTTTTCACTTCTATTATTGGCTCGGTTTTTTCCAAGTGGGTTCAGTATTCATCAGTCTGGTATATTTTCGCTTTTTTTAAATCAGACTGTTCAAAACTTACCGGAACTCTGACAACAAAAACTGTACTTGTAGACGTTCGGGTTTTATCTTTCCTTAGCAATTTAAAAATCTGAGCATACATTTATGAATTTCACATGAGATGTATTTTTCTGTGAATATACATCGTCCAAGGGGCCACGGTGGCGGAACGGCTAGTCTGCTCGCCTCACACCAAGGCGAACCATGTTCGATCCCCTGCCGGGTCACTCCCGGATTTTCGAATGTGGGGATCATGCCGGACGATGCCGCTAATTGATGGGTTTTCTCGGGGATATCCCGTTTCCCCTGACCTTTCATTCCGGTGATGCTCCATACCTCAATCGCCCTCANACTTTAGCATACGTGTGTTTCAAACATGAATTATTATTTAAATTGTTTAACAACTCATTATGATTTGAGGTAAAAATATTTTAATTAGATGCATATTTTCATAACTTATGAATAGAAAAATATTAATTTTTTAAAATTTTACCAGCTAAATGTTTATTTGTAGTTTAATTGTAAAATTTGATAGAATTTCTTTTAGTTTGTAAGACTGTAAGTATTCGTTTGATTTATTCTTGTTCTTAAACCACTAAGCGAAATTCTATAAGCCACTTAAAGCATTAATAAAATATTTCGAAATTAAGTGTTGGAGGGAAAGGCAAGAAAATCGCATTAATAGTTCTTATTACATCTCGTATTTCGAGCTACAAAAAACAAAGATTAAAATACCAAAAATATCCTTCGCGTATTTAAAAAGCATCACAGTTTTCACTTCTATTATTGGCTCGGTTTTTTCCAAGTGGGTTCAGTATTCATCAGTCTGGTATATTTTCGCTTTTTTTAAATCCGACTGTTCAAAACTTACCGGAACTCTGACAACAAAAACTGTACTTGTAGACGTTCGGGTTTTATCTTTCCTTAGCAATTTAAAAATCTGAGCATACATTTATGAATTTCACATGAGATGTATTTTTCTGTGAATATACATCGTCCAAGGGGCCGCGGTGGCGGAACGGCTAGTCTGCTCGCCTCACACCAAGGCGAACCATGTTCGATCCCCTGCCGGGTCACTCCCGGATTTTCGAATGTGGGGATCATGCCGGACGATGCCGCTAAGTGATGGGTTTTCTCGGGGATATCCCGTTTCCCCTGACCTTTCATTCCGGTGATGCTCCATACCTCAATCGCCCTCATCGTCTCTCAAGACCTCGCTGTTAAGAGCCGCCCAAATCTCTTTTCTCNATCGTCTCTCAAGACCTCGCTGTTAAGAGCCGCCCAAATCTCTTTTCTCACTCACTTCATCGTGCAACTCTTCATCGAGTAAATGTAGTTCCCGTTACCTCGCGAAATAAAACAAACGTCTTCGAAATATACTGCATGCTTATCTTTGTGGTGGTTGGAAAAATAACACTGCGAAACTCACCCCTATTTTGCGTTTGGATTCCGTCGCCGCATTTGTTCGATCCTCTTTTGTTTTCCTGCTTCAACCGCCCCTGCTACGGACCACATGAAGGTTTCAAATCTGATATGCAACCTTGTGAAGAATATCGCATACTAACATTTAGTAAACAATCCCTGGTTATCTCCCAGAGTCGTTTGCCTCCAGGAACTAACGTAAGCTTTAAAAATGCTTGTTCGCGAATTCACCACATTTGTGTATAAACGCAATAAGTCAGTCCCAACGATGCATTGTTTCTCTGTGCGAACGTAGTTGTTTCACTGCGTTTGTATGGGTGAAAGTTTAAAACGAAGAAAAACTATAAATATTTTGGTAAAAGAACTCAAAATTTATTTACCGTCGAATACGGGCATAAACTTGTCCCCCTGTGATGCGTACAGATAAAAAACTTATAAGTGAAGGAGTTACTCAAACGGTTTTAAATTTTTGAGTCACGGTTTAAAATGTGGTGACGCTCGTATGAAAGAGGTATCGATTCAAATAGTTAAATTAAAGGTTTTTACGCTAATGACAAAAATTAAATTATAGTTTTTTACGAATCAGTAACTTACAGCGAATGTCTTTGCGCAAGTTTCGTATAGTGTAGAGTAACAGCCAAAAATACTTACTCGCGCATTGCGTGCTCATACGCACGCTGGGATAGTATGAGGAAAAGTAACCCAATCACGAGAATGTTTGTAAGTTTAAGTGTTTTGAAGTGGAACTATTCACTGAAGCTATTCTCGAAAATCAAACCTACCTCTTAAGGCCTTTGCTTCCATGAATACAGCCACCGAGGTTAAGTAGTGAGTCCATGTTAAATAAATACCTTCTCAGTGCATCAATTTTAAAAAGAACTGTTTCAAACAAAAAACAACATTCAACGCAACTTTCTTAACATTTAATGCAAAATTAAAAGATATTGAAGAAAAAAACTGTAATTTCTTTCAATGTAAATTTGTATGTTAAATTTTAGAAAAAAACTATTAAACACAAGAATTTGAATGATTTTTTACATGCCAGTGATCTTTGTTTTTAACATTCTTTAAAATTGACGCATTCAGAAGGAATTTCTTGGAAATAGATTCCCCATTTGTACTTTGTGAATGCAGGTTTGGTAGGCACAGAACTCAAAGATACACAGTGGCGCAGAGGGTTGCAGCTTTATAAGCGCAATCGGGTTTTTAATAAATTGGGCGGAGAGCGTAGTGCCAAAGTAAATAACTGAACTGTGAATAAACTGTAGCTACTGAAATACTCAAATACTAGCAATTTCGTTAAACGTTTGACTTCTAAACGATTTTGATACCGAATGATTGAAAATGGTTTTATAATTTATACTGTAAATCATTGAACGTCATAATTCTATCGTAACGGCGATGAAGTGAACACATCCTCTTGTCGGCAAATATTTGACGTGAACCCAAGTGTCATGGAAATTACAGGCTGGAAGAAAAAAAAATAGCTGGGAGTAAACGTGCTCTGACCTTATTGCGGGTTAAATTAAGGTTTACTGATCATATGTCATGTGGTGTTTTAGTTCATAAAACCGATGCTTAAGTAATGTGTAATAAATAATTTTTACGTGTGTGTAGACGTTGAAAATGCCAAGTTTGCAGTAATTTTCCCCTGTAAAAATAACAGAGTATAATAAGCAGGGTAAATAATAGATAAATATGTTATTAATGCAAGTGGAATCTCGGGGAAATCTCGAAATGTACAAACAGGTATACGACATTTCTTTTATATATTTTCCACCATTGAATAACAGGCTGCATTCGAGCTGTTAGATTGAAAATAAATGTCTTCACGACTGAGAGCGTCAGTATTGACATAGGGTTGAGACTATTATCTTCTTATGTGTAGTAGACAGCGAGTGGCAGACTGCAGTGATTGGTCGGTATCCCAAGCCAAGGGAAGATTCCTAAACAAACTGCGGCTATTATCGTTTGCAGAACGTAGCACCGAAACGCCAGCAGATCTCCCCTCCCGGCGGCGGTATGCGGGACAATTACACAACCAAGGAACTATAGAAATCTTGGCAACACGTTGTACGATGTCTGTCTGTGGACCCACGCCGAGGAGATCCCACAAGATGCAGCTTGGCGTGCCGCTCGTCACAAGGTTCAGCCTACGGTGTCTGTCAACAGGGTGTTTTTGAAACGTGTGCTGAAGATTAGGGGAATGCCAGGGGGTGTAAAGACGAGTGTTTTGTTGTAATGCAAATGTTGTCGGAAACACATCCTTCTGCTGCAAATAAAACAANAGGGGGTGTAAAGACGAGTGTTTTGTTGTAATGCAAATGTTGTCGGAAACACATCCTTCTGCTGCAAATAAAACAAACCGCAAGACTCACATGCTGTAAGCAATAATTATTACGTAAAGCAGATGCAGCACAATCACTCAAAGCGAGTTGACATTGAAACCGCAATTACAGTATTACAGCAAATGTTCAAAGTGATGGCCGTTGACTTGCCAGCACAGCTCATTGCGCCACACACAGGACTGCTGTACTCAAAGTAGAACGGCTTTACTGGCAAGTCATCGGCCATCACTTTGAACAACTGTTGTAATACTGCAAATGCGGTTTCAATGTCAACTCGCTTGGAGTGATTGTGCTGCATGTTCTTTACATAATAATCATAGCTTACAGCAGACGAGTCTTGCGGATTATTTTATTTGCAGCATAAGGATGCATTTCCGAAATAATGATCATAAATCAAAACACTTGTTTTGACATCCCCTTGCATCCCCTTAAATATCAGCACTCGTTTCAAAAACATCCTTCGTACAGGATGTCATTACTGTATTTGAGTGGCCCAACATTACTTGGATCTCTCTCGCCTACAGCTTATATAGTAACCATAACTTCGTCTAACTAAACAAAAACACTGTCCAGTCTTTTATATAAACTCAATATTTAGTTACCATAAATTTTCCTTAATAAAATAAAAATATGTAACGCCGATTAAAGTCCATTCACGGCGACTTCCAACTTTTCTAAAGCCAAAGCTCTACTTCCAGGATATTCCTTCTTCTCATGCAAACAATGCTTAACTCCGTCTAAAAAATTACACCAAAGGCACCCTGCGCCACGTTTGTGCACACTCATTATAACTATATTTTGCATGAGAACTATTTCTTACTAGGCATTACCAACGCAAATATTTTCTCCCCATTTTCACTCGTGTTAATTACAAATGAAAAATTGTAATTAGTAAAAGTTGTATATATAAGAAAAATTTATTTTATTAATACAAATTAGGTACTTTTGCGTACCTACATATTTAGGATACAACCAAACCGGTCGTACACGTGGTCTGATTTTCCAAAGGTTCGCTTCGAAAAGTGAGAAGGAACCGCGAGTAGTCTGCACCTGCAGGGCGAGCGGAAGGATACAAGGGTAGGAAGGGAAGGTGTGGGGGAGAGGGGGGTTGATGATGATGGAAAGTGTAACCGGAGTGAAACCATGCCTCGCAGTCTTGACCCCGGCCGCGGCAACGCGCACACAGATTAATCACAGTGCTGCCACACGACCGGCGCTCGCGTCCGGTGTACCGATTAATGACCACCAACCTTAGCGGCTGAGGGCGGCTAGTACCGTAGCGCGCCGCCAGAGCTCTCTGGCATCGCACCGCGCGTGCAGCTGGGAGAACTCCCCACCCACCAAGGACGCTGTGATTTACATATCTGTACAATGAACTACAGAAAATACATTATACACTGAAGAGCCAAAAAAACTGGTAT
>NQII01005815.1:158693-218807 GCA_002778355.1 Clitarchus hookeri
TATTCGAATGATGGTTATGAACTACGGAATGACACTTCGTATGGAAGTTCTCCATGAATTGTCACAATTGAAACAAAGTGAGCACTGTTTCTCACTCACTTTTGACGAGTGGACGTCTACAGGTAACAGGTGGTATCTTAACATATGCCAGCAACAGTTTGCGTAGAAACCTTAAAAAAGAAAATGAAGGAATTTGACCTTGATTTAGACAAAGATGTTGTTGCAATTACAACTGACGGAGCCTCGGTTATGGTTAAAACCGGTAGTTTGATTCCACCATTTCAACAACTTTGCTATGCCCATGGGTTGCAACTTGGAATATTAGACGTTCTTTATATAAAAAAATAAAGTGACGATGATCCACTTGAAAATTCTGAGGCTGAGGTAAATAACGACGAGGACAGATCAAATATAACTGAAGAGTCTGAAGATGGTGGATTCGCAGTTGAAGAAGTGTCTTCGGAGATGCGAGGAGAATTGATACCTGATTTTAACGATATAATCAACAGGGTTCGGAAAATTGTACGGATGTTCAAAGGCTCACCAACTAAAAATGACGTGCTTCAGGGATACATCAAGAAAGAATTTGGACGAAGAATAGAATTAGATAGAGATTGTAAGACAAGATGGAGTAGTTTGGCTACCATGGTAGAAAAATTTAACAAATTGAAATTGTGCATTGCTAAAGCATTGATTGATCTGGGCCTTAGTACGAACATTGAGTATAGGTTTTTAGAACATGATTTTGATGCTTTAGTAAATCTAGAAAATATCTTGAAGCCGGTAAAACTTGCTGTCGAAGTCCTTTGTCGTCAAGATGCCAATCTCATTACTGCTGAAGCTACGCTCAAATTTATGATCAAGAAACTGGAAGATAATCATTCAACGTTAGCTTCAGAATTAGCTTTGTCTTTGCGCCGACGTATTTTACAACGACGTAGAAATGTGACTGCACTACTGATTTATCTCCAAAATCCTCGTAGTTACCACGCGTCGTGTGACGATGAAACTTTTCATCTTCTACCGAAAAGTTTACTTCGAAAAGAAATTAAAGATTTTGTAACGAGAATGAACTTCAGCCTTTTAAATTCATCTGAGAGCAATGATGACGAAGAGGCTGATCAAGTAATTCCATCATCGGGTTCCAATCTTGATCTTACATTGCAACAGGAGTTAGAGTTAACTATATCGTTAGCATGTAATGTACTTTGCCCGTCACCATTTCGAGCTAATACACTCGAGTCCATTATAAAAAAAGAAATGACTCTCTATGAATCTGGGGGGTCAATGGGAAAATATCTTACATTTACATATAAAGCAATAGAAGGAATACCGCCGTCAAGTGTGGAAGCCGAAAGGGCATTTTCTGCTGCTGGCTACATCGCCTCTAAAATACGCAGTAGTTTGGCAGACGACAGTTTAGATATGTTGTGTTTCCTTCGCAAACATTTTCTATTGAAAGCTGACAAACTTAATAATTAAAGTAACCTATATCAATTTTCAGTTGAAAATGTGTTTTTTTTTTTTGGTTGATTTTTTAAATTTTGTTTGTGTATTTTTTGAAGAAGATAGTTTTTTATTCAGTATTTGTTACTGTTTTTTGTGAAGAAAAAACGGTGTAATTTGATTGATCTCATACTAGTAGTAATACTTAAATAAATGTGGAGTTAGTTTATTAATTCATTGTTTTATTTGCCTTATATAAATGTGAATATTTTCAATATGCGGTATCCCGCAAATACCGAGATCCCGCGGGATTGAAAATTCGTAGTCCCGCAAATACCGAGATTGAATTCAGGCTGCGGGATTGGAAGCCCTACTTGTGAGTATTATATTGAAATTATTTTCAAGTATTATTTTGAAAAATTTTTAATATAGAGAAATCACATATCTGTCCATTTGAACATAAGTAATGATAGAAACACTTAAGGTGTCGAGTACTGCAGGAGCATTTTAATAAAATATTTAGCGTGATACAACATAAAAAAATAACTGAAGTTAATTATTAACAATAAAAAACATAGCAGATTCGCAATATTGCTGCCAAAATTATTGTCGGTGCCGTACTATAATTCTACAATAATTCTCGTAGACTTGAACTACTAATATCAATTCCAAGGTGCAATTCCCTGACACACGGCGAGATTACTGCTGATTTCCGTTCTTGGAGGCAGACAATGAAATCACTGATGATTTGTCGGTCATCGTTAGAAGTAAGGGAACAGTTTTCTGTAAGAAATAAACATATTTGTTTGTCTGATAGTTTCAGAACGCTTGGCAGTGTTATGTATTTTAACTGAAGAAAGGAGATACAGCCAGGATGTTCGCTCTCACATTTGATTTCGATGCATGTTTAAGATATTGGCTACACATAAATTACCGTACTATTACTCTTAGCAATAATACAGTTTAATAACAATATATTTTTCTTGATAATCAATTTTATGAATTTTTTCCATAAAGACATTTTGGTATTTCATGATGCCGTCCTTTGAATTTGCGTAAACATCTTTAGAGAACTAACGATTTCAACTGACCGCAAATATCTCGTTTCGATAGGGAGGCGCCATCTCTGCGAACTCCAGTAATATTCAGCGTTCTCTGCAGTCTGCGAAGCCAGACTCGTTTGTTTTTTGTTAGGAAAGGGAAGCGGGCGTTGCCGTTAAGGAATCTGAGGACATATAGTTCCCCGGGAAACGTTCGAATTTCAATCTCAAGAGTGCATTTAAAGATTACCCATGGCTTCCGAGGAAAATTTATTAAGTTGAAGTTAATAACTTACTGCCGCTACTTATAAGAGTAGAGCTTTCCGTATTTGAATTTCCCTCTCTTAAAGAAGATATCATTGGGTTCCTTTGTTTTATTTAAACTGCCGGTGTGTGGGTTTGGCGACGTCACTGTGAGACCAGGACAAGTCATAACATAATCATACACCATATCACGCGCTTCTTCCACGCAGCCTCGACCCGACAGGCCACGTCAATAAAACAAAGCACGTAGACACGGCAGGAGGGTAGAGTTGCTGAACGTGAAACTTGCTGGAGAAAGGCCACAATTCAAAAATAGTTGCGGCAAGGAATAACAAAGCGAAAAATGCAGAGAAACTTAAATATCGAGAACACAGATAAAATTTTCTGCTACGTTTTTCTCGTATTAAAATTTCGCATTTCGCGAACTGACACGTTGACAGGTTGCATGTTAGATCAGTTCAGCTCTTTCGTGATTGGGTGATTTTAATCGTCACGCGTCTTCGGTGCCTGTCCTTAAATCGTGTATTTTCAGAGGAGTGCCTTACTTTTAATTGGCCTAATAATGTATTTGAAGCGTCTTNCGTGATTGGGTGATTTTAATCGTCACGCGTCTTCGGTGCCTGTCCTTAAATCGTGTATTTTCAGAGGAGTGCCTTATTTTTAATTGGCCTAATAATGTATTTGAAGCGTCTTTATAAGGCAATACGTGACAAACAACAAATGCAGAACTACAATATTATGCGCAGTAATACGTAAGTCTAGCCTGCACGTAAATGCATTCGCAGAAAACGGGTAGTTCCAGTTATAACATAGGCTTATGCTTTACACCTTCAGAATGCTTTAAACTGCATTACTATTCCGCACAGGATTATGTCCCGTGAATGCTGAATTTAAATCACTGTATCAGCATTTTACAGAAAGTGTGGAAAGGATGGAGGTGAAATGTTTCAAGATAAATTAACATTGGACACGTCAGATAGTCCTGCTAGTTATCATCTTTCTATCTTCTTTATTATTTCATTTAATTACGTGAACATGAACAGCTGCCGTTGACATCTTCGCGTAGCCGAATTGGAACTTAGAATATTTGGAAATATAAATGTGTTACAATGATGTCAATTCTTACTCAATTTCGCATAAAAAGAGACGATGGTCTTTTTAACTCACTCATTTAACACATTCAAAATCAATGATCTTTTCCGGAATAGTTAATTTTAATCTCATAATTAGGGCCACAAATTTTACCCGCATCCTTAACTACCTGTACATCCACAACTATTATTTTGTTAAAATGGCATGATCAAGTCTGAAGGCTCAGCTTCGCCTATTATCCAGAAATTATTAGTTTTCGTGTCATAACTCCAGTTTCAGAGGTATTATTGGAAATTTATTATATACTAGTTATTTAATACGTTTGTATCTAATTTTCCCCGTGTGTTATTTCCTGCTTGCAAAAAAGCATTAACTTGTTGATAAAATATAAACGTGTTCTCGACTTTTTACAACAAGCAGATATAACACACAATTAAATTCACGCAGAAATATACGAAACAACTCGTAGAATGTAAATCTTCTGTAATCGTACATTGTTAGTAATTACTATGGATCCGAAATAATGACGCGAAAACGAAGNCGTAGAATGTAAATCTTCTGTAATCGTACATTGTTAGTAATTACTATGGATCCGAAATAATGACGCGAAAACGAAGAACTTCTGCTGGAGGGCGAAGCAGCGCATTAATTCGAGGGCCTGCTCGACCGTTTCGTTTCACGCAGAAGTGCTAAGGCTGGTTCACGATAAAGGGAACATTTTTGAAATCAACCCTAGAGAAAAGTTACTCTTCATCCTTGCGTAAATTTTAACAGGCACACTGAGTGACATGCGCCCAGTNCGTAGAATGTAAATCTTCTGTAATCGTACATTGTTAGTAATTACTATGGATCCGAAATAATGACGCGAAAACGAACAACTTCTGCTGGAGGGCGAAGCAGCGCATTAATTCGAGGGCCTGCTCGACCGTTTCGTTTCACGCAGAAGTGCTAAGGCTGGTTCACGATAAAGGGAACATTTTTTAAATCAACCCTAGAGAAAAGTTACTCTTCATCCTTGCGTAAATTTTAACAGGCACACTGAGTGACATGCGCCCAGTNAAATCAACCCTAGAGAAAAGTTACTCTTCATCCTTGCGTAAATTTTAACAGGCACACTGAGTGACATGCGCCCAGTAAATTTGGTAACGAGGGAGGGAAAATTGTTCCACATCTTAAAGTCGAATAACAGGTTATGGGTAGGGCCATTGACTTTTCGTGTAAAAATCGGAGCACACAGTAGTGAAGTTATGATATATGTGTGGAGTCGACAACAATATGGAGCATTGGCTGCTGGCGCCGTGTCCGTCTTTGACCACGCCACTCAAGACTAAGTAACTCCGACACTGAACCTTCGTGATTCGTGCGCAAACGGTTAACACGGGCCAGAACATTTTTTTAGCCAATTAAAGAAGCTGGACGACCCTACCGTGCTTTGGACTGTATATTGTCTCAAAATCTTTTCGCGAAATATCACTGCCCCTAGTTATGGGTAATCATTTGTGATAATTAAAATTATTTATTTCGCTTTCTGATTTTTTAATGCATCGAAACGTAAAAATTGGCAGATTTGTAAAAT
The DNA here is from genome assembly GCA_002778355.1 of Clitarchus hookeri. Taxonomy (NCBI): domain Eukaryota; kingdom Metazoa; phylum Arthropoda; class Insecta; order Phasmatodea; family Phasmatidae; genus Clitarchus; species Clitarchus hookeri. The sequence goes on from NQII01005815.1 coordinate 164,112, forward strand.
ATTTATATTTCTAATAATTTCAAAGTTTCGCTTGACCAACGCATGAATATGGTGATGAGGGACTTGGCAATATTGATTGTACATACGGCGGAAGAACACACAAGGTGCATACAAGTAGATCTCAAGCAGGGCTTTCAAAAGTGCTCAGTTTACCGTGAACTGCCTAAAGTAACGATAATCTCTCAAGTATAGGTAGTTCAAGGTTAACTGATCACTTTTGAAAGCTTTTCGTAAGAACTGCTCGTATGCACAACTCATGATGAATTTTGCATCTCATGTGAAATAAATATTGCCACAAGCCTGGTCACCTTTATTCATGCTTATGCCAAGCGAAACTGTAAAATTATCAGAAAAGAAAATATTTTACAAATGATGACACAATGTGATAGTGTTAACCGAATTGTATTTGAGAGCGAATATAAAGTAAGTGAGCAAAAGTTAACAATATTATTCTGTGTAGCGTTGTTGGACTGAAAAGGGTTAATTTATCTAATGACACTTCATTCTGAATTCGCTGAGAATAATTCTTTGGGAACTACAGTTGTTGTTTGCGATTTTGCGTGTTTGGTGACCTGAAAGGCTGAACTCTACATCTCTCTGCATATCAGAGCCTCGACCGCAGAGCACTTAACACTGTAGAAGAGCAACAGCCACATACACCGATACCTCCGCCCAGACACGGCGACAACACGCGGGAACGTAGTCCACCAATCAGCGCCTGGTAACAGCGTCGAACAGCCAATGAGAGAATGGGTGCGTCCACATCAAAACCGCCTTTTCATTTCGTCTCTGTATATTTATTTACGCTGTGATCAAACACTTGTACCTGTTAGCAACACTTGCACTGCATGGAAACAATACCGCGTGTCAGACTGGAAATATAGGAATGTTGGGCGTCGTTACTATACGAGGTTGGGGACTTCCCGACGCATTTGACTGTTTCGTGAGCGAGGGTAGGAACTCTACTATGGATATATGGGACAATAGTTTCCCATTCGCACTTTCTCACTATTTGTATACATAGGTGTGGTAGTTTTACGAGTAAGTTCTTAGAGTGTACTTAAAACTGAAAACGTTAGGTGAATTATATTTGTAAAAATTACATAGCATACACAACACTGCTACATGTGACTTGTACGTAAATTTGAAAAGTAATGGACTCTTAAACATTTTTGATCCGTGTTCAGATCTCGCCCCAGAATAAAATATTTTTTAATCTCTTAAATGTAATATTTTTTTAGACTAAGAAACATTTATATAATGGAAATCAAATTTTTAAACTATTTTTTTGCCAATTAAAAAAAATAAAAAATTAATTAGCAAATTTACGGAACGATTTACTGACTTCACAGAAATCCCGCTAATGAATAAGCAACGTGTTCGTAATTTAGCGGATACATTTGCAACATTATTTACCTGATTTTTACCGTTATTCTACGGAATATTTTTCTTATAGTGGGACAGATCTTATGTAACTCTTCGATTAACAGTAGCCCAGCCTCTGAAGAAAGTATATTGAAGTTTAGGAAGAATAAAGGAAATTTCCTGGTCTCAAATCACAAAATTTCAAGGAACGGGAAAGGAAACTTTAAAATTTATTTATTTATTTGCCAGATGTGCAGAATCAACGGCGCATCACCTACGCCCCCACGACATCTGCAGCGTCACTGAAGTCATAACGAGACGTGAGAGTGCCTCTTGTCGTCTACGCATGCGCGCCACGTCCACGAAGCCATGGTTTGTTTGCGGAGAAGATGCGGGTTCCTGGGAACTTCCGCTGGTGTCTGGGGGTGAGTGTGTGCTCCGCCCCTTGCCGAGCCCGCAACCCCGGGCCCCGGGGGTTCAACTGATTCTCCTCGCGTCGCGCAACTCCTCGCACCCTCGCCGAGGGACGTGAACTCACGTAAGCCCCATATTACATCAGCTCGTGACACCTCGGACCCACTGCTTGCGCAGTCGTCGAAGCTGACACACGAGTTCTCTCCCTCCAACACCCTCTTTACCTGCTAAAGTTTTCCACGAACCCAGGCGCCGCGATGGCTGAGCGGTTAGACTGCTCGCCTCCCGCCAGGGCGAACCAGACTCCGGCCGGGTCACTCCCGGATTCCTGCGAGTGGTAATCGTGCCAGACGATACCTTTGGTCGGATGGCTTTTCTCGGTATCTCCCGTTTCCCCAACGCCCTTGCATTCCGGCGCTGCTCCACTCTCACCTCATTTTCACCGTCATCGCCTCTCTAGACCTCGTCCTCAAGAGCCACCCATATCTCTCAACTGAACTCCGCGATCGTAGAACAATTCTACAGCACTTTCATTCGATGGTCATTCAATTTCTTCAGGTGTTGCAAATCACAGTTTTTATTCATGTAGGTTATTCTCGGCAAACTGGGTGATTTTGAAAGCCCTGTTTAAGTTCTACTTGCATGCACGCTGTGTATTCTTCCGCCACGAGTACAATTGACACTGCCACGGGCTTAATCACTTTATTCGTGCGTCGATCAAGAGGAACTGTGAAGTTATTACAAAAGTTAATATTTTGAAAATCTACTAANTAATCACTTTATTCGTGCGTCGATCAAGAGGAACTGTGAAGTTATTACAAAAGTTAATATTTTGAAAATCTACTAATTCTTACAATTGGATGCATTATAAAAACGGAAAGCAAAATAAATATTTAAAGTTTTCGCAAATGTTTAACTTTAAATTCGCCGTTAAGACACGGAGCTACTATCCCTCCATTGTTACTGACGTGCGCATGCTACTCAGCAGGTAGGAGCAGAGACATTTCTCTAAGGTTCATTTCAAAAGTGCTCGCTTTATCGTCAACAGCCTATATATTATTGCATTGATACTCTAAGAAAGAGGTTTCGCTAAATAAAACTAAGTGTGTTGGCACACAGGCAAAAAAAAAATATATTTTGTTTGTTGAAACTAAATCATTTTGTTGTTATTCGGTTGCCCAAAACTTAGATTTAGTTGGTGTAACAAAATGCTTGTTTTGCTCTTCGTACACCAAACTGTCTGGGTTAATATAAAAAAAATATAAATCAGACTGAGATTCGATCCTAAATGGTTTTTTACGCCCGGGCGATACGCACTAGCAACCTCAGATTTAGTGACTATTTAAGTAATTGGAATGATTTAAATACGTGCATTCAAAATACTGGAAAACGCGCGTGGATATATATATTTTATGTCTACAGCTTACGTTTTATGGTCCTTTAACGTGTTTTGTTAGAATGTTTATATCGTTATAAAGAATCAGTAAATGCCCTAAGAAACACTGTTACAACCTTAATTTCAACAAAAATATAAACAAACTCTTCAGCTGTATTTCATAACCAAGGCCATCAATATCCTGTAAGTGGAACTTAAGTAGGCCTTCAGAAAAGTTGAAAGTAACTGAGAACAGACTACAGTTCAAATTATGTTCTTGTCCTTATGTTTCTGGAATTCGCGCACTGTGGCTTAATTCACAGGAAGAAAGAGAATTTATTCTTNATTATGTTCTTGTCCTTATGTTTCTGGAATTCGCGCACTGTGGCTTAATTCACAGGAAGAAAGAGAATTTATTCTGCTTAAACACCTCTTCCTACTGTGCTACATGCAGAACTCTTTTTAAAAAAAAGGAAGATTTATACTTAGAGTTACCTGTTTTGCGCAAACATATTTCCGGACAAGTTGTGTTCCAAAACAAGTCCAGAACCACTTTCGTGACTGAATCATTTGAAATTTCACGCGTCTTCTCTGTCTGGCCGCGAATCACGGACGGTCGGTATCGGAGAAACGTAACTATGATTGGCTGTCTCATGTAACAGACTGTCTTCAGACAGACACAAGCTGCCAGTCGCCAAAGGAAGGCTGCAAGTCTGCACATAGGGTTTCAAAGTCTTACCCCCGCGTAAATATTTTCGCGGAAAAACAGGTGGCACTATTTATATTTTATTAAGAATACATATGGAGGGTACAGGGGTAAAAGGACGTTTGTCCATTTTTACAGAAAATGAGATTATGATGCCATATGATAGAGAATCGTCAGTACTGTAGGCGTGTCGAAGCATAAAAAGGAGACGAGAGAACGGAATAACAAGCCTCGGAGGTAACTCTTTCGGGGGAGGAGTTTATAGTTTCGATTGCAGTTTACTCAAAACTAGCAAATATGGACATTCATATTGTTGCCACTGTACTCTTAATATATATTTTGTTACGCTGTAAAATAATATGGTAAATATTTTAAATACAATTTTTAAAAAATTGATTAAAAATAAAAGTTAATTTTAATCGAAATGTATGCGCATTTCCATTTCGAATGCTTAACAAAAGAAAGTTTTCAAAAAAAATTTTGCAAAGTAGGGCAATTACTATGTATGTAAGAAAATATTGGCAGTATTGTTAAAACATATTTTTGAATACATTAATTTAATTCATAGAAATAACAACTTTTGTGGCTGAAATGCATATTCGTAAGATCAATTATTAAGGTATTTGAAAACATGATTACAATTCTTTATTAAATAATACTAGAGTAATAATTCTAATGGTCTTGCTTGATGAAGGACGGATTTTTTTGTGAAATATGCTGCTTAAAGTATAAAGAATTGAAATACGCTTGTTTTGATTAATTATGTACCCTTCTAAAGTGATTTTTTAGATCACAAATNTAAAGTATAAAGAATTGAAATACGCTTGTTTTGATTAATTATGTACCCTTCTAAAGTGATTTTTTAGATCACAAATGAAATTACATTCCAGCAGAATATAATAAATTGCTACAATATATATATGCAAACGTATTTCATATTAAACGTTAATTGTATTTTTCTGGCAATGTTGGTGGCACGTGAAGTAGTTCCTAATGAGTTGCGGTTGTTTCACAGTTGGGCGCAGTGGAAGCGGCCGCACAGTGGCCACGCGGTGGTTGGCGCGCTACGAGTACACATCGGGTATTGATCTCCTGTCAGGCGAGTGACGTGTGTTTGACAGGCGAAACATCAGCGGGGCGCCTCGCATACCACAGCTCGCAGCTCGTGTGTGTGTGGCTGACGGCTGTGCACAGACACGTGTGATCTGCTGCAGTATCGAGCCCTCGCTCCTCGCATCTCATTTCAGATATTTTTGTCCATTTTTCGGTAATCGGAAATGAGTGGTTTCNTTGTCCATTTTTCGGTAATCGGAAATGAGTGGTTTCTATATGCAAACTGGAGTTGGAGACTGCCTGTGTTTACGCCTACAGAGGAAATTAATACAAATGGACGAACACGACGTCAAAAGAGTGTGGTTGGCACCATCCTTGTGACTTTTAAATTATTCTTGCCGAGAGTTTAAGTGATTGAATCACATGTTATAAATCGAGTGTCGTTGTAATGACCACCAAACAGCGTCCACGATACTTTAGCTCGTGTGGCAGGGCAACGTCTAGTTGGCGGAGGGAAGCGGTTCAGAAGGATGCTGGAAACTCTGGACCCATGCAAACAGCTGTGCATCTGGCAGTAGCTGAACGGTGCTCCTGTTTTACCTGTAAGGCACAGGCACAGGAGATTTGACTGCCCACACGCTGTTCGAGACAGTTCAGGTAAAGATAGGATCACACAGTGAACAAGACAATCGAGGTGGCCACAAAGCTTCTCACGTGGGTTCAAGTCTAAGGATTGGGATGCCGAGGAAGTACTCCCTCGACCACTACTGGACATATGTGGGCGTATGACATGTCGTATCGTCCTTCTGGAAGACCCCGTCAGCTCCGGGGAAGACAGCGAACATGTATCGGCATATATAGAGACATGGAAATCCAGCGAGTTCATTTAAGGACAAGTTAAACNGGGGAAGACAGCGAACATGTATCGGCATATATAGAGACATGGAAATCCAGCGAGTTCATTTAAGGACAAGTTAAACGTTATCCGCGAGTAACATAAGTTCCGCTTCTATTGGAACACAGTTCGTTGGACACGCCACGGGCCACTTTCGACCAATAAAGAACCAGTAGGAAAAGCAAGGACCTAATCCCGTGCTACCTGGTCAATGGTTAAACTGGAGTAACAGCCAATGAACTACTAACTGAGTCTAAAGGACACAAGGGACTGTGCAGTCTAGCTTGTTGCCGAATGAATCCGCGAAATTTCCGCTTCTCTACACATATATTATGTTCAAAATGAACATAAAGGAATCGGTTTTGAATACCATTCAGAAGTAGAAGTGGACAGAAACAATTGCAAGGCATGATTTCCCAGTCTAAGTTCTTCCAGAAATGTTTGCAAAGTGGTTGTTCTTTGAGTTTACTCGCCTAGCACGCCGACATCGATCCGTACGATGGAGAAGAACATGCGATTCTCCGGATTAGGTACCACTTTACCAGGTCTGGCACACTCTTATAAACTGAAGCAGTTTCTGGTGATATATCGTCTTCAGCATGGGTAGAAGCCGCGCCAATTCACTTATATGGCAGTGTCACGTATGTAACACGATCTCCGCTCATCCGAGACGCTGAGCCCTCTAGTGGCTTTACTCGTGTGGCTGGGTGGAACAGGAGAATGAGTTCTGTCTGTGGCGGCGGACAGTGAACGAGTGACTTCCGCTCGAGTATGTAGAGGACCGTGAAGTGTAGCTTGGTTCCATTCCATAATTCGAGAAGGTAGGTAGGGACGCCAGTTGTATTTCATGAGACTTTAGCTCAGGTCCACTTCAGTGAGTCGATACTCAAGGCTGTTTAGCGTCGTACGTGTCTCCTCGCGAATCACAGACGCACAGTGTCGGAGTAACCCAACTCTGATTGGCCAGTCAAGTAAGAACACTTGTTTGCGCAGAGACACGCCACCAATAAGCAAAAGAAACCCACTGGCACGCCCATATGGCATTGAAGTCTAGCTTGTGCGGTGTCCCTTGTTGTAGGACATGCGTGCAAGCAGATTCTTCAGTGACGATATACAGCACACTTTGCGGTAGCAGAAAATTTATTTGTACTTCTAACTTAGTATCAGCAGTTTTACAAATATCTCTGTTAGCGACTGAATTTTTTTGTAGTAGTAAAATCAACGCTCTTGCAAATGCACAGATTTGATGGGTCCATAAAGAAAGATTTGCGAATTTGACGAATTCTATATACTATTACAAATAAATCTTTTTATGTTCAGTATAGTTACATTTATATTATTCACTGTAAGCTAAATAATGTTTTTTGTTATTGCCATTTAACATAAAGAAAGTTTATTTTGAAATAATGATTTTAGTAGCAGAAAATAGAACTTAGGTCTAAAGTTTTCGACTGAAGCAGATGTAGCATTCAAACTGTCAGTATGATAGTTCACACAGGCGAGTTAGGTTGCGGACTTGAAAGGATAGGTACGAAAATACGATATCAGCAATAATTTAAAAAGCAATCATAGCACACTGCCAGCCAAAAGGAATGTAATAAATGACACGTAATTTTATACATCGTAACATACATATCAAGAAACACAGAAAGTAATGCAAGCAAAGCAAACAAAAAACGGAAAATGTNCACGTAATTTTATACATCGTAACATACATATCAAGAAACACAGAAAGTAATGCAAGCAAAGCAAACAAAAAACGGAAAATGTATTTCACATGTACAGCGGAGTGTCGGTAATCTGAACCTTGCCGCCACGAACACCTGGATAATGCAAACATGTGTGTGCATATTTAATTATTATTTATTTCGCATTGCAATAATACTGTGGTTGAACACAAGACGAGTATATTTGCTGTAAAACACACTTGTTCTATGCAAAGACGTCATATTTTAATGCCCACGTCTTACCTTTACTGGTTCGTCATAATAAAACGACGTTTACACGATACAGAAAACTTTACATTTTCTTCATGCTACTGCTTTAGAGAAAGGTTCAATTAATCCTAAAATGTGGTAATCCGAACAGCCCACGGTCCCAATTAGTTTTTCGGATTACGGGATTTCGCTAACTATTGAGAAAAAAAAATTCACGAAAGAAATTCGATAAAACTTGAGAAATGATNGGTAATCCGAACAGCCCACGGTCCCAATTAGTTTTTCGGATTACGGGATTTCGCTAACTATTGAGAAAAAAAAATTTACGAAAGAAATTCGATAAAACTTGAGAAATGATTTTGGAAACGCTGAACTTTCAGACACACATTTAACATGTGTGTCTTTGCAATGGCTAATTTCGCAAACACTGACAGTTTATGACAAAAAAAGTAGAGAATCTTTGTCGGGATGGCTAACTTCGCCGAGCAGCCATTTAATTGAATACAAGTTTTGACTTGCTTTTATTGAGTATAGTGCATTTCAGTTTAAAATGGTATAATCTCGCCGATATTCATTTGTGAGATGATCCCATGACATCCTGGATTGGAAAAGGCACCGTAAAGATGATACGCATTTTCTACATCGCAGTATTTGCAGTAAAACGTTCTTCTTTCGCTGGTTAATATTTTTAAAAGTACATTCTCAATTGGGGCACCGAGCTGGGGTGTTTTCTCGTTAAAAATTGTTAACGACATTAAATCTACTTTTCATTAATTTCTGCGCAACTTTTACCATGTAGTTTTTCTCCCAGCTGCAACAACAAATGAAGATTAGCAATTACATTTTTATGGCCATGATATACACTGAAGAGCCAAAAAAACTGGTATAGGCGTGCGTATGCAAATAACAGAGGTATGGAACCAATCAGAGTAACGCGATGCGGGTGGCAGCAAGATCGGTTACTGCTGCTACAATGGCAGGTTATCAAGATTGAAGTGAGTTTGAACGTGGTGTTATAGTCGGCGCACGAGAGATGGGACATAGCATCTCCGAGGTAGCGATAACATTTGGATGTTCGCGTACGACCATTTCACGAGTGTACCGTGAATATCGGGAATCCGGTATAACATCACACCTTCGACATTACTGCAGCCGGAAGAAGATCGTGAAAGAACGGGACAAACGACGACTGACAAGAATCATTAAACGTGACAGACGTGCAGCCCTTTCTCAAATTGGCACAGATTGGATTTGTGGACTGCCCTGCAGGATTAATGGTGTGAATTGCCTCCTGCATACCTTCAGACATTAGTCGAGTCCATGCCACGTCGTCTTGCGGCACTTCTGCGAGCTCGACAAATATCAATCAGGAGTAACTTCTAGAATCCCTGAATTGTTAGTTTCGTCTTCATTTTGATGATATACGAATTATAATATTTCTGACGCTGCATAAAATAAAATAAAAACTTCCTAGATTAGAAGCAATCTGAGTAATGAAAGTGTGTATATGTTTTACCGTACCTGTATCCTGGGCACGTTACTGGAGGTTCCTTTTTCGCTTCCTTCACCTACATTGCGTTCGTACGCCCGCAACGGATCCAATCTTCTTCCGAGTGAATATGGCAGCGATAATCTTATTCACTCCGCCTTCCCCAACACGAACCTTGGCTGTAATATCTATCCGTCGTGTACTATTTTTGACGTATTCAAAGATAACGTAATAGAATTTTACGAAGAAAAGCATTTCATATTTAAAATATACGTTGTGTACAGACGTTCAAGCGTCGAAAACGTTTCTAGTGTGTTTTAAATTTTTTAACACGTCGTCAATATCAATAAGACACAAATACGAAACTAATACAAAAATAACCTTATCTCTTTTCACAGTTTGTTTATGAAGTTAATAACATCAACTTTGAACAAAATTCCCATCAAAACATTTACGCACAAAGTACTGTTTTGGCTTATGTGTTTTTACAAGTTATTTATTTATTTGAAAATTGAAATTTTAACTTTCGCAATTATGATTTTACTTCTGGCTGAGTAAAAATATTTGTTTTCTTGGGAAAATTAAAACAAATTACTGGCGAATCACAAAATATATTTTCAAGAAATTACTGTATGCCATTCTTGTGACTTAAGAATTGGCCTCTAGATCAGTATGTCACATCGGTTTTTTTTTTTGTTTTTTTTTTGTTTGAAATAGAAATTGTAAATTGCTTCAGCCAGTTGATTTTCTTGTTTTTTTTTGTCAAATTGTCAAATTTAATTATTTCTTAAAAGCAGGTCTCTGGTATTATTTCCATACTATATGTATATTAAAAACTTGCGTTACAGTTTAGGAAGTTAAACAAAAATTATTTGCAGTGTACTGGAGCAATATTTCAAGAAAATCTTCAGGCTTCCTTATATATAAAAAACGAAATACGAAATTTTCTCTGGATGATGATATAAATTTATTTATATAATTCAAGGACGAAACTACATTATCCATGTTCGTAGTTAGATACTTTGTTATGATTATTTGCAAATGGGAGCCAATAGCTAAATTTCAAGAATTCGTCTTAAATAAAATAATCTAACCGAGACAAAACAAACCTGAACTCACCCTGAATCACCGTTGTTCGTATTCGGCTTATGATCTTCAGGTTTCTCACTTGCTGGTAGTGTAAACAGAGTTCTATCATGGAATAGCAAATCATCTCCACACGGAAGACTGCTAACTACGCCAGCGGCAGCGAGATTGCGATAGTCGGGCTGTTGTTGCGCAAGAAGATGCCTCTTGCACGGAAGATGACTTCTCTGCAACCACCTACGTAGGTCTGTGAATTCGGTTTGTTTTTACCGTCAAGTGACGTCGACCCAACAAGATATGTCAGAGCCCAGCCGAAATATTGACACTGGAACGCCGATCGTTGTAACCGATAACCCATACCACTGTCTGTCCACGCTAAACTGAGCACACTTGGAATCCCTGCTAAGGTTTCTTTTCCTTACACATTGTTTACAATACTGCCGCATGTAAAACTAACATTGCCATACGCCTGATCACATTTTACATGCGTCGGTCAGGTGAAACTTTGAAATGGTTAGAAAAGTAAATATTATACAAATTTGATAATTTGAAATCTTGTAGCTATTAAAAAAACAGGAAGCAACATAAATAATTTCAGCACCGACGGATCTAACTGAACGTTGCGACACGAGCCTACCTACTGTTCGTCAATACCAACCTTACAACGAGTATTCCAGTCGTTGAAATACACGCCGTTACAGCCCGTTCACGGTTACGTCCAACATTTCTCAAGTTGCATTTCCGGGATATTCCTCCGCCTCATGCAAACAAAGCTTAACAGGGTCTGGAAAAATACACTGAAGCGACAACACACTGCATTCGTGCGCACTTGTTTCAATAAAATTTGGAATTAGAACTATTTCTTACCCGGCGTTACCAACACACCTTTTTTCTCGTTGCCCATATTCACATTGATTACAAAAGGTGTATTATAACGTATTGTTGAAATACAAATACAATTTCAATGTAACCAAAAAAAATATGGTACTTTAATTTTTTTTTTATGTTAACACAAGTATAAAACGCTTGCGATACATATCATAATCAGGAAGCCACCAAACACGCTAAACATGCTGTGATTGTTCAAAGATTTGCTTTAAAAAATGTCAAGAAACCGCCAATGTACTATAGCGGCAGCGACGTTTTCAACGGTTTTTTTTTTNGTCAAGAAACCGCCAATGTACTATAGTGGCAGCGACGTTTTCAACGGTTTTTTTTTTCAAATGTGCTCAATGAACCTTTAACAGACTGTAATCCTTCGGCGATGTGAATTTGTCGAAGATGTTCGTGTACGATATTTTCAGAAAGCGTTGTCTTTTCAGAACGATCAACGTTACTAGGTTGCCTGCTTTCAAAATATCCTTCCAATACTAATTTTTAAAACCTATTTTTTAATCAAATACACCGTAATTTATTTTATATATACATAATGACTTTTCATGATGTTCCNCAAACACGCTAAACATGCTGTGATTGTTCAAAGATTTGCTTTAAAAAATGTCAAGAAACCGCCAATGTACTATAGCGGCAGCGACGTTTTCAACGGTTTTTTTTTTTCAAATGTGCTCAATGAACCTTTAACAGACTGTAATCCTTCGGCGATGTGAATTTGTCGAAGATGTTCGTGTACGATATTTTCAGAAAGCGTTGTCTTTTCAGAATGATCAACGTTACTAGGTTGCCTGCTTTCAAAATATCCTTCCAATACTGATTTTTAAAACCTATTTTTTAATCAAATACACCGTAATTTATTTTATATATACATAATGACTTTTCATGATGTTCCAAACGAATTTACTTAACGTTTATATCTACTTATTTATTATGCGCCCGCCTACAGCTTTAGACGTTTTCGCAGGACACCAAAAGGTAGAGAATTGAGAGGGTGCATATGCAGGAACTGAGCTAGCATTTAGTGGGGGTGAGAAGACAACTTTGGGATAAAACTACCCCAATGCGGCCGGACGGCTCCGAACCCACGACCTCCCGAACACGAGCGACACACACTACCGCACGATCAAGCACGCTCGGTTTACCTACGTGTACTGCCAACTAGTCCATCCCACGTTAAAAACAAATTAGACATTTTTAAAAATTTTTAAATATAAATAAATAGAAATAAAATTAATAATCTGTTAAAATTTGTTAAACCGCAATAGCATGAGCATTTGTCTTGCCCTAGACCACGTCACTGCGATGAACTGGTAACTCACTCCACTAATTNCGATCAAGCACGCTCGGTTTACCTACGTGTACTGCCAACTAGTCCATCCCACGTTAAAAACAAATTAGACATTTTAAAAAATTTTTTAATATAAATAAATAGAAATAAAATTAATAATCTGTTAAAATTTGTCAAACCGCAATAGCATGAGCATTTGTCTTGCCCTAGACCACGTCACTGCGATGAACTGGTAACTCACTCCACTAATTNAAACCGCAATAGCATGAGCATTTGTCTTGCCCTAGACCACGTCACTGCGATGAACTGGTAACTCACTCCACTAATTTAAATTACTATGCTACGTTATACCATTCCAGGAGAATAGCACTAAAGAAAAAAATTGGTTATCGACGAGAAACTTTGAAACTTTTCTTTGACTAATGAGGTGAAATTAATTAAAAAAATATTGGTTACTACTTTGTATTGGTGGTTTCGGTTGATTAAAATGACATCCAGGTTTAAGATTTAAATTTACTAACTGATCGCTCTGACAATGAACGCCAAAATAGTTACAGAGATCGGGCAAAGGAAAAGGTCGATTCACATAGAAATATTTATTTTTAAAAAGGGATAAGATTAATCATTTTATTATTATTTGCCTCTACATTTTCTGAAGATAAAAATCCTTTGTTGGTTTATACATGGTTTTATCAAACATTTCAGAACTGAAGACAATAACTGACGTCAACAAATTTCGATTTATTCATCAGAATATTGAATAAATCGAATTTTCACAAACATTATTTTTGAAATATATACTAAAAAAACTAATAAAGAGTATACATAAAAACAAAAAAAAAAATTTTATACAATTTTTGTATGTAACCATTACGATATAATAAAATCCTGAAAACGCTTCAATTGCCTGTATATTCCCACTTCTGGGGGTCGTAAAATATTTCATTACGCGAACACAGACGAAGTTCTAACAAAACGTTATTACCCAGTTACGAGTGTGGAGCCGCTTCCACCTGCCAAACATTATGTCGCCATAAAAGACGCCAGCTGCAAATGGAAGGTGTAAATCAAATTTCTGGTTCGTAGTAAACCGTGAAGAATAACAGACGGTAATGTTTCAGCAAATTAGAGTAGATTACAGGTGTTTTACCGCTGCGGATCATCGTATTGTTTCAGCTGTTGGTTATCATTCCGCGTTTAAAGTTAAAATAAAAACGTATATATATATATGTACACTATTACTTCCAATCGTCATTCAAATTTTAAAAAAACTATGGTAAGTTACTGTACTACCAGAATTATGGCTTCTGTGCCCAATGTCACTAAGACTTCGCCGACGGAGAAATAAATCACAAATTTGAATAGATAGTAAGTCATAGATACGTTAACGTTTTCTAGAGTAAACGCTACCACAAAATACCTCTCTCTATTTCCTTCATCCCAACAATAATCAATCCCGCATAAAGTGAAAACGTTATTTAAAAAATGTTTGAAATGAAAAACCTGGGGAAAAAAAACNAACAATAATCAATCCCGCATAAAGTGAAAACGTTATTTAAAAAATGTTTGAAATGAAAAACCTGGGGAAAAAAAAACATGATATGGTCAGACCAAATTAAATTGTTGAGTGAGAAGCTTCGGTTATATACGTAACACGTGAGATTTTAATTCGTCGGTGATGTTAAATTAATTGTAAACACGAGCCTTCATCCATAGAAGACCAAGGTAAACAGTTTTCGCACACAAATACTCAGAATAACTTCGTTTTCCCACATTGCGGCCATCGTGCTGCTGAAATGGGATTGAATCCTTTNCGCACACAAATACTCAGAATAACTTCGTTTTCCCACATTGCGGCCATCGTGCTGCTGAAATGGGATTGAATCCTTTTGTTCCTTCCCATTCTGTAATTGTGTTTCGTTCGGAAAATACACTCACGATACACAATACGGAAGACCGGTGAAAATCAAAGCAAATTCCACGAAAAAAAAAAAAAAAAAATTGGTAACGTGGAAGTAACGTTGTTGTTCGGCACTAAGGGTTGCCTATAATTTTATTTCCCTTAGGAAAACATTTTACGGAGAGTTCATCAAATTCGAATTTTTCCGTGGTNAAGGGTTGCCTATAATTTTATTTCCCTTAGGAAAACATTTTACGGAGAGTTCATCAAATTCGAATTTTTCCGTGGTTTGGAAACGAGAGTAAAATTAAATGAAGCTAGGAGAAAAAAACTGCCGTGTACGGCATGTACAGAGACTTGAATAATCCGCAGGGTTCACTAGTTTGCACGCTAGATAAAAAAAAAAAGTCTGTATGTTCGAGTTACAGCTACGTGTCCTTTGAACACTATCAGAGGGAATCGCCAGTACGAAACCAGGTCAGGTTGAGTGAAATAGTAGTTTGTTTTCTCTTGCAGAGCTTGGTTCATCCGGAGTGCGTCTAAATAAGCTGAGAATCAGAAGTAAAAGTATCTGGAAAACTAACATATCTTACAATTAATTATAGAGATTTTCCGGTTCACACAACACAAGTGTAAAATGTCATGCGATGAATGTATATATTATATATATAAATATATATGGTGTATTTAAATCCGACCTACAAACTTCTGCAGCAGATTAATCACGAAAATAGACGTCGATAACATATATACGATCTGTGGTCTAAATCAAATCCCAAGGGCGGTACACATATTTGAAGTTGATTATTACAGACATCGGAGAAAGTGTGTAAGATTGAACACTGCGATTCAGGATAATGTGTAAGTGTAAGATGATATACAGACACCACAAAACCTGCCTCTGTCATCAAATTAATTCATGGAAATTATAACGTTTGCCACTCTTATTGCGAGGCTTTCAACATGACGCGGTAGCATATGTGGGATCTTACTGATGGAATATGAATCCGCATTTTCCCATCGATGAAAACGTTTGTCTTGGGTAAACACCCAAACCATAACCGTTTTAGAGTAATTCGAGTTTTAAATTGCAAAATAATTATTTCATGCTGTGGCTGGCAGGTAATACGCAAAGCACCCAATAACGAATGGTTGCAAATATCAAAGGGTCAAGATAACAGAGAGAGAACTGGTGGTGGTTTAGCGGTATTTTATTTGTACATTGTAGCAATACGAGTATGCCAGGTAAATTCGCATTTTCATTTATCAGATATTGAAGTGCAATACTATGGTATATACGATCCTTAGATGAGATGCTTGAACTGTCAGCCTCCAACCTCACTGCACAGTGCACATCGACGATGCCACGATTGCCGAAAAACGGTCAAACACGCCGGATGTGGTTCTTATGATATCGGCATCAGCATGTTTTCTGGTCACGAGATCCTCCAGAGACGCTATTGGGGTCTTCGTACACCCAACACTTCATAGCAGGCCGCAAATAAAAAACAAGCGATTTGAGATCTGGGGATCTCGCAGGCCATAAACTCGGCCCACCATAGCCTATACGTTTACCTGTGAAACGTGGTGTCAATGTACTATCGAACATGTGAACCAAAGTGCGGTGGTGCACCATCATGCTGCAGCCACAGTTATTGTCGAATACTAGGTGGAACTCTTTCATCAACTCTGACAAAACATGTTCCAGAAACACGAGGTACCGGTCAGCACTTACGCGAGCAAGCAACATGTTTGACCCAACGAAACTGTCTCCTACAATATCACACCCTACGTTAAAGCCAAATTGCTCCTGGCAATGCGGATGAAGGTCGCGTGAGTGATCCCTTCCGCCCAACATGTGACTGTTACGAGACGCTAACACACATTCTCTTGTGAATCGCGCTTCGTCGGTGAACAACCCGTCACTTGGGAAAAGCGGCTCTACAACACATCGCTGTAAACACCACTGCACGAACTGTACACGTTGTGGGTAAACACTTGGTGTCGGCAATGTGGATGGAGCAGCTGTTCATGCAACACTCTCCGCACATTCACATGTCCAGTGTGAACCGCACATGCGTCACTTGACGGGTGCAGGTTGATGTCAACTCACGAAACCTCTGCAGTACCTCCGTTCCTACCAACCTCGGACGGCCAGCATTAGGACTGTGCACCTGTAACATGCACGGTACTGGGACAGGTACGCTCGGTTCCACAGTGTACGATGATCGCTGTTACGTCACGTAAACACACCGCGTGGCCATTTCACTCGCCGTAAATGTCCGCTGTACGCGAAGCATCCCATAAATGGCTGTGAACGTTGAATGATGTGGCACTCGTCTGTTTGGATACCTTTCCCAGTGCATGCGTGCTGCAGCTCTACTGTTGCACTCAGCAGGCCCACACACAAGGTGAATGCCAGCCATCTCTGACCATGTAAAACGATCCTTTTGGCGATATTCAAACTAAGCCTCTGTTCCACTCCGCTATACACTAGTACAATGGTTTCGGCTGAGTAAACGACTGAACATATCGCAGGCCACATAGGCCAAGGACACTCCACTTGACGATGACGTGTGTTGTGTGGCGGCCTACATGGTAGGCAGTTATACAGGCAACTAATCCTCCATGTGACCGTATGACACCGTCCCTCGCGCAACCGTGTTGTGATACCTGCATACAGGTGATGTTTACCCGCACCAGCCTCGTATACGAGTTGGCCATGATAACCATTCCACAAAGTCGATATACAACGTACACCTCATCCACGATCGCAACACACACACACGTCGATTCTTACACAGAAGAGACGTTTGATAACTGTGGTATGGGCGTTGATGTTGTCATACAATTATCGATTACTACTGTAAGCTCTACATTATTGCACGCATTACGACTGTGCCCTCTGTTCTTTTAATGCTCATGGTTGAAACGCCACAATTCATTCCGCACTCTCTAGTCTCTCGCATTGGTAATGGCACACAGACAGATGTAGCGTAATTGGCTATTGATTCGATTTATTGTAATTTACGGCATTTCTCAACGCCACTGTTCTGTACTTCTCTCTGTTATCTTGTGCCTTTGATATTCGCAACCATTCGTTAGCGACTGTTGTGCGTGTTGCCCGCCTGCCAGGTTTCGAACATAATAATTTTGCAATTTAAAACTCAAATTACTCGAAAACAGCTGGGGTTAGGGTGTTTACTGAGGGCAAGCTTTTTCATCAGTAGGAAAATACGGATTCATATTCCATCAGTAAGATCCTTCATATGCTACTGCGTCATGTCAAATGGCTCGCAATAAGAGAGGTAACCGTTATAATTTCCATGAATTAATATGACGACAGCGACAGGTTTAGTGGTGTTCGTAGACCATTTTAAAATTACACATTGTCCAGAATCGCGGTGTTCATTCTTATACACTTTCTACGATATCTGTAATAATCTGGTCCTCCAGGTCCAACTTCAAAGGTGTGTACCGCCCTTGGGATTTGATTTAGACCATAGATCGTATATATGTGTTTTTGAAGTCTAGTGTCGTGATTAACCTGCTGCCGAAGTTTGTCGATAGAATTAAGATACATCCGATATATATATATTTATATACAGGATGTACATAAATATATATATATATTTATATACAGGATGTACATAAATATATATATATATTTATATATTTATATACAGGATGTACATAAACGCAAATATATATATATGTATATATACATCCTGTATATAAAAATATACACCGAATAACCAAAAAAACTGGCACACCTGCCTAATATCGTGTAGGGCCCCCGCGAGCACGCAGAAGTGCCGCAAGAAGACGTGGCATGGACTCGACTAATGTCTGAAGGTATTCAGGAGGAAATTCACACCATGAATCCAGCAGGGCAGTCCACAAATCCATAGGAGTGCGAGGCGGTGGAGATATCTTCTGAACAGNTCGTGTAGGGCCCCCGCGAGCACGCAGAAGTGCCGCAAGAAGACGTGGCATGGACTCGACTAATGTCTGAAGGTAGTCAGGAGGAAATTCACATCATGAATCCAGCAGGGCAGTCCACAAATCCATAGGAGTGCGAGGCGGTGGAGATATCTTCACTTGTCGTGCAACGAAGGCATCCCAGATATGCTCAATAATGTTCATGTCTGGTGATTTAGGTGTCCAATGAAAGAGTCTAGAGTCAGAAGAGTGTTCCTGGAGCCCCTCGGTAGCAACTCTCGACGTATGGGGTATCGCATTGTCCTGCTGGAATTGTCCACGTCCGTCGGAATGCACAATGGATATGAATGGGTGCAGGTGATTGGACAGGATGCTTACGTATCTATCACCTTTCAGAGTCGTATCTAGACGTATCAGGGGTCCAATTTCACACCAACTGCACACGCCCCATTCCATGACAGAGCCTCCACAAGCTTGAACAGTTCGCTGTTGACATGTAGGATCCATGGATGCATGAGGATGACTCCATACCCATACACGTCCATCGGCCTGATACAATTGGAAACGAGACTCGTCAGACCAGGCCACATGTTTCCAGTCATAAACAGTCCAATGCCGGTGTTGGAGAGCCCAGGAGAAGCGTAAAGCTTTGTGTAGTGCAGTCAACAACGGTACACGAGTGTGCCTTCGGCTCCGAAAGCCCATATCAGTGATGTTTCTTTGAATAGTTCGCACGCAGGCACTTGTTGATGCCCCAGCATATAATNGCTCCGAAAGCCCATATCAGTGATGTTTCTTTGAATAGTTCGCACGCAGGCACTTGTTGATGCCCCAGCATATAAATCTGCGCCAATTTGAGAAAGGGTTGCACGTCTGTCAAGTTTAATTATTCTCGTCAGTCGTCGTTTGTCCCGTTCGTTCACGATAGTTTTCCGGCCGCAGCGATGTCGAAGATTTTATGTTTTACCGGATTCCCGATATTCACGGTACACTCGTTAAATGGTCGTACGCGAAAATCCAAATTTTATCGCTACCTCGGAGATGCTGTGACCCATCTCTCGTGCGCCGACTATAACACCACGTTCAAAGTAACTTAAATCTTGATAAGCTGCCATTGTAGCAGCAGTAACCGATCTAGCAACTTTGCCAGACGCTTGTTGTCTTATANAATCTTGATAAGCTGCCATTGTAGCAGCAGTAACCGATCTAGCAACTTTGCCAGACGCTTGTTGTCTTATATAGGAGCGGCCGACCGCATCGTGTTACTCTGGTTGGTTCTGATTGGCTCTGATTGGTTCCATACCTTTGTTAATTGCATATGTACGCCTATACCAATTTATTTTGGCTCTCCAGTGTAATTTAACAGGCATATTTTGTTGCATGTGTTCAGTAAAGTTGGTATTGACGAAGACAGAGTAGTCCTGTTTGTTGACATTGAAACAAGAGGGGTAGGTAAACATTTGTGAATTTTGAAATTATTTGTTGTACTTTCTGTTTCTATAATGCACTTACGTAAGTGTTAGAATAAGAAAATTCGAAAAATATTTACTTTTCTTGTAATTCCACAGANGTTTCTATAATGCACTTACGTAAGTGTTAGAATAAGAAAATTCGAAAAATATTTACTTTTCTTGTAATTCCACAGTTTCACTTGACCAATGCATGAATGTATTTATTAGCCCCATGGCAACGTCAATATTACACATTGAAGAATAACGCCAGATATAAATATAAGATGACCTTGAACAAGGCTTTTAAAAGCTCTTAGATTACCGTGAACAGTCGTAAACTTCATACTGACAGTTGCGGAGTAACACTGATTACCTATGCAAAACCAACAGAGGCTTGTGTATGAAAATGAATGTGGGGATTTCCTACATACTGCAATTTGTCTGTATTTTTAGAAGTAATTGTTTGTAAACTAGTTAGCAGATATGTTTTGGTAAAACCACAAGTAAATTCGAGTAAGTCTCTCAAAACCGAATTCCGGAATGTGTTAAACTAATGTTGAATATTAGTAAGCAAATATTTTGTAGCCTTCAAGATTATAATAATAATTGAGCTACATAAATAATTTTATATGTTTTCGAAAAATACGTGTCTTAAGTATACAACATTTCAGTTTTAGATTTACAGAAAAACCTTGGGTGAGAGTAGTTTGCAAACAATAGTTTGCAACAAACACGGGAATGTTTAACTGGGAATGTTTAACTGTGAACGTCCTCGAACTCGCGAAATGTTGCTTGTCTCGAGGACACGTCGTGCCATGTGCCTGGCTAGCGCCTGTTGTAGTAGCTCGCGGGACCCGCAGTACAGGGCGAGCGGCCAGACGCTCTTCTGCACGTACACTGAGCTTCTCTGCGTTCGACCAGTGCCACGTGCCGACCCTAGCGCAAACAGAGGGTGGTCCGTGCTAACACGGTGTTCGCCTCGCTTGCCCGAACACCGGCGCCAAGAAGTAACGACGTGCACAGGAGCACCACTGCTAGTCTGCCCAACTCCGAGTGCACCGCCTGACATCCCTGCCAACACCACTCACGTTCAACTATACAGGATGATTCTAAACTCATGGGACAAACATTGAGGGGTGGTAGAGCTCACTAAAACAAACAATTATTGTACAGGAATATATGGGCGGGAGTGACGCGTTGAGGCACAAACACAAAAACATATCACATTAACGGAAACATAAAATGTTCATTAGCAGCATACTTAACGAGTGATTCCGTACAGAAAATGTGAAAACAGTTGCTGGAAATGCATCCACCAACAGTCACGCATGCTTGGCGACCTCTACATATGGCGTGATTGGCTGGCAATGGTGGCGTGTGTGAAATACCCGGCGTATTTGAATCTGTTCGCCAAACACTCCACCGACGCTACCAAGCTTGCATTACTGTCCGTGGTAGCAATTTTGAGCAATTATTATAAACATTGCTGTANGACGCTACCAAGCTTGCATTACTGTCCGTGGTAGCAATTTTGAGCAATTATTATAAACATTGCTGTAAAAAGGCAGTTAGCGGCGACATTGTAAATAAACAATGTGTTGCATTTAATGTGTTATTTTTGTGTTTTTGCCTCAACGCGTCACTTCCGTCCATACATTCGTGTACAATAATTGTTTGTTTTAGTGAGCTCCACCACCCCTCAATGTTTGTCCCATGATTTTAGAATCATCTGTATACATACTTTCTATGGTGAATGTCTATATTAGTGCTATGCAAGGAACTTTTATGCCACCTAAACCCATCGCATGCAAAGGCTAAGAAAAGAGGTTAAGNTCTATATTAGTGCTATGCAAGGAACTTTTATGCCACCTAAACCCATCGCATGCAAAGGCTAAGAAAAGAGGTTAAGTTTTCAGATCGTTGTGTGTATGATTTCACAAGGAAGCCAAATTGATGAAGATCTACTGTGTGTGGAGTGTATATTTAAGTAAGTAATTCTTGCTTGGCTATGGATACTTGAGAAATAAGTTTAACTTATTTTGAGACAATTAAATCATAAAAAGTACAACTTACTTGAAACATTACTTAATGACGTATTACTTAAAATTATCCAAATTAGCAATATTTGTAGCCGCTCTATGAATTGAAAATCATACTTACGCACACGTAGAAGTAATTCTTGGATTAGGGAGAGCTCACATGCTTGCTAAGAATTCTGCCCTTAGTATCTGTATAATACTTTATTTTCCTCTGTCCATAACATTTTACATATTGACTTTAAGAAAGTGAGACCAGATGAATTATACGTGTAGGATATCAGTGAAGAACATCTATCATTCTTAGGAATCTCCCAACTTCACTTTAAAATTCTAAACATAATCTTCTGTACTGAGAGCGTTAACATTATCGTGGTCTTTACTGCGTGAAGACATTCTCAGAATCATCAGAAGCGCTTCCGGAACAAACCCACGCAGTATAAGAAAGCGTGAAAATTTCACCTATTTTACACTCTACCATCTAAAGAGTGAAAACTGCTCTAAATCAGTGAATCTCACATCAGATATGTTGAAACTGCTCTACTTGAACCAGTAAACTGGTTCTGATAGTTTCAAATGCTGGTATTCGCTGTTCAAAAAGTGATTTACACTGATTGCTAGTGCATTTTACTGGCCTGACAATGAAACCAGTGCATCCCACTGATCATCCACTAGACAACCGATCACCAATTGAAGATTCAGTGAAATAATTCTACTAATTGAAACCACTGATTCAGACTCAGAGTGCAGGCGGGTGTTTTCACGTTGGTAAAGTACGCCAAAAGTAAGGTTTTGTTTCATATGTAGNATTCAGACTCAGAGTGCAGGCGGGTGTTTTCACGTTGGTAAAGTACGCCAAAAGTAAGGTTTTGTTTCATATGTAGGGACGGGTGTTTTTCGCGAGAAGATTTCAAGACCACTTGCATTCCAATAGAATATAGCTAGCCTGCTCACTCAAATACGTGTTTCATTATATTATTAAATTTGCTGTGATTTTTAATGCTTTCTATGTACTAAAATTACGTTACATATAATTACTATATAAAGACACAGGCCAATAGAAAACCATACGTAAACACGCGTGCATATCACGTGATTTTAACAGTTCTGTAAGCAAAGGTGGAGCCAAATTTGGGACATTCAAAAACGACCAAAATCACTATCTTACACCGGTAGTCTGTAGCAACATGATTCATCCGCAAATCAATTTCTTTACACGAACCTGCTGGGCGTTACACAAATTAATAAGAAAACTGTAGGGGAAAAACCCTTAATAATTTCCGTTACAGTACCGATAAAGTATTGTTAAACGGAAACGGGNGCTATATAAAGACACAGGCCAATAGAAAACCATACGTAAACACGCGTGCATATCACGTGATTTTAACAGTTCTGTAAGCAAAGGTGGAGCCAAATTTGGGACATTCAATAACGACCAAAATCACTACCTTACACCGGTAGTCTGTAGCAACATGATTCATCCGCAAATCAATTTCTTTACACGAACCTGCTGGGCGTTACACAAATGAATAAGAAAACTGTAGGGGAAAAACCCTTAATAATTTCCGTTACAGTACCGATAAAGTATTGTTAAACGGAAACGGGGGTTAGTTATTACGAAATAAAAAGTTAAATAACCTCTACAGTAAATTAAATAGTGGAGTGGAGAGGCTTGGGTGGCCATTAACAACGATGTGGTGGGAGCCTATGAGGGTGAAGTGACGTGAGGATGTAGCGTCACCGGAATGAAAAGGCGCGGAAACGGGATATACCTGAGAAAACTCGCCAACCAGTGACATCGTCAAGCACGATCCCCACGTGCCAATATCTGGGAGTGACCTCACCAGGAATCGAGCGCGGTTCTCTTTGGCGGACGGCAAGTAATCTAGCCACAACGCGACTGTGGCCCCTAGTTAAGTACGGCATCTCTCTTTAACTCCGGTAGCTTTCCGTTTATTCGCCGCTTTTCATTGGTACAAAATATGCAACTTTTTTTCAAATAATATTTCTTCTTAAAATGGCTTTTTCAAATATTACAAACTTATTTGCTTGGAATGAGCTATTAAAATAAAAAATAAAAATTTTCCCNTAAATGTTCCCTTTTTCGAAGAGAGAGAGAGAGAGAGAGATATGTAAAATATGTATGAATTACGCATGAGAAGGACATTATTCCAGACAACGTTCCAAACTAATGTTGAAGAGCATATAAGTACTTACAGTGTTACGCACTTCAGTTCNAAAATTTTCCCTTTTTCGAAGAGAGAGAGAGAGAGAGAGAGAGAGAGAGAGAGAGAGATATGTAAAATATGTATGAATTACGCATGAGCAGGACATTATTCCAGACAACGTTCCAAACTAATGTTGAAGAGCATATAAGTACTTACAGTGTTACGCACTTCAGTTNAGGACATTATTCCAGACAACGTTCCAAACTAATGTTGAAGAGCATATAAGTACTTACAGTGTTACGCACTTCAGTTCACTCGTTGCTTTAAACCAACTGCCTACGAAATCGATTCTAGGAGACCGCTTGCGCTGTTGGATGTGTCGTAAGCTCACAAATCGAATACACAGGGGAAGTAAGGTAAACTACGGGGATGGAGAAGAAGCAGAAAAGATGCATGATACATTCTTCTCGTTTCACCGCTCATCTAACATGTTTACGATATATTCCAGGAAAATACTGTTTTTCTCCCTGCATACCGCATTACTCTCGTCAAACCTGTTTTCTTATTGCTACGAGATACCCACATTCCTATATCGTATTCTGCATTCTCTCGTTCGCCAAAACCACCACGACACATCAAGAAATACGCCTAATTATTCTCAATTTTGCAGTGATCAATGTTGCGAGATTTTAATATAGATATTTTTTTTATGTTTTGTTTATTCATGTGTCTGGTACCGCATAAATTTACAAGCACTTTCTGGCGGGATTATAAGTGTAAACTTTGATTAGTATAAAAATGCTTTCACCTAAGCAACATGTCTGTACGATTCTGTGGACACCACGAATTATGGTTTACTATGTAATTATCATAGAATGGTTCTGAAGGACACATTACATCAAAGCAGAACAGCAGTTTCCAACGACATTGAATGTGAGACCAAGGGAAAGGAAAATATCACAATTCACGATGAATCTGGAAAGAGGTAGACACAGATGCAGCATCAAGCAAAAACAGTGAAGGTGGTATGCTCAGGTGCAGGACACCGCGTACACAGTTTGAGTTCAAGAATCACTGTGCGAAATGCAACAGGCAACAGCAAGAAGTCCTGGAACCCTGGTAAGAAACTTTGGAGTTGCTGATCCTCACTTTAGAATCCATTCAAGCATAAGTTATGATGACTGGGGAAGAGATGTGAGCAGGTATCGTTGTTTTGAGTGTAGCTGATAGCAATATGATAGTCTGTGCCTCAAGTCTACCAGTTTGCAGGAGGTTCTTATTGTGGAGAACAATCCCGCGTGGAGGAGCAAGAGAAACGACCGCAGGAAGAGAAAAAGCAAGAACACTTCAACGACTATGATATTTTTTTAGCAATTTCGAATAAGTTTCAGGGTACTGATGGGGAGTTATCTACAAATTCGTCTCATCCGGTACCCCTAAGTATTTCCTACAGCTAACGCTATCTGGGTCGTAAATTGAGAAAACACTTTAGAGGCACCATCAAAATTACATATGATCATATTAACACATGTATATGGCCAAACAGCTTATTCGTCTTAGAATGTGACTATGTTATGGACTGTTTCATTAAAACAAGTCGAAAATACAAATTGACGTATATTCAACCTAAATTAAANTCTACTCCAGTGCACCTCCTGCCACTCTGTGGCGAACTCCACCTCAGTACTCTATTGGCGTATGAAATCCCTCAAGCAAAATTATGTTCAACGAAAGTTGGCTGTCTGGAGTAGTAATAATGGCGGTCTGAACTACTTTGGCTAATAGCGTTTAGTCAACTGTAACAGTTACATGATACTGAGTCTGTCTAATGTGTATCTCTGTTGTGAAATAAATATGTGCAAATAGTGATTGGGTTGTTGGGAGATCACATTAACACATGTATATGGCTAAACAGCTTATTCATCTTATAATGTGACTATGTTATGGACTGTTTCATTAAAACAAGTTGAAAATACAAATTGACGTATATTCAACCTAAATTAAAATGGCCACAAAACATTAAGTATTGCTATTGTCGAAGCAGTCTCAGCTATCATAATAATTTTGCTCACATTCATTACCGTAATTTGGGAATATGCTGATTTCAGTTATTGTAAATGTTGAGCTGCTTTCCTAAGTCCAACTGTTACTAGGCCACTGGCGCAGATAGAATTATTTCTGGAAATTGGACCCTCTGCCTTTTAGCAACCGTTGGTGCCACAAACTCAATCTCACTACGTTTAGAAGGTTTAATTGCCAATCCATTGTTTTGATATTATGGCTTGCGTTGTCAAACACACGCTGCATGTGTGTGATGTCATAGAATTTAAGTTATTTAATATTGGTCACTGATACCTAATAAACGTTATAGTTTCTTTGTATCTAGAACAAATACCTTTGCTTGTAAGCAAATATAGAATCATTGTGTTTGACCTGTCTAAGGAAACACTCGAACCCAACAAAACTCTCAAAACCAATAAACGTGGTCGAGCTGCTGAGATAATTAAGCTCACTACAGTAAAGTACTTGCTATAAAGGTCATTGTGAACTCTTGGAGCTATATTATGGTTAATAAATCCTCCAGCAAGGATTCTGAGGGCATGGTATACACCTTTTTATTTCTAATTTAAGTTGGAGTGGACTAAGGAAAACGTCCGAGACATATATATCAGAGCTGGTATCCTGAAGTATGAATTATGCAGCTGTCTCGAAAATATGGTCTCATCCTCCATCCTTTTTTTTTCTCCAGTCTTCGTACTATTTTACTGTAAGAACTTAGTTTTTCAGTCCTCCAAAGCAAAATATTCCTATAATATTTATGAGGCATCAGTGACCAATATTAAATAACTGAAATTCGATGACAGCACACACATTCAGCTTGTGTTTGACAACGCAAACCATAATATCAAAACAATGGATTGGCAATTATACTTTCGAAATGTAGTGAGATTGAGTTTGTGGCACCAACGGTTGCTAAAAGGCAGAGGGTCCAATTTCCAGAAATAATTCTATCTGCGCCAGTGGCCTAGTAACAGTTGGACTTAGGAAAGCAGCTCAACATTTACAATAACTGAAATCAGCATATTCCCAAATTACGGTAATGAATATGAGCAAAATTATTATGATAGCTGAGACTGCTTCGATAATAGCAATACTTAATGTTTTGTGGCCATTTTAATTTAGGTTGAATATACGTCAATTTGTATTTTCGACTTGTTTTAATGAAACAGTCCATAACATAGTCACATTATAAGATAAATAAGCTGTTTAGCCATATACATGTGTTAATGTGATCTCCCAACAAACTATTCACTATTTGCACATATTTATTTCACAACAGAGATACACATCAGACAGACTCAGTATCATGTAACTGTTACAGTTGACTAAACGCTATTAGCCAAAGTAGTTCAGACCGCCATTATTACTACACCAGACAGCCAACTTTCGTTGAACATAATTTTGCTTGAGGGATTTCATACGCCAATAGAGTACTGAGGTGGAGTTCGCCACAGAGTGGCAGGAAGTGCACTGGAGTAGAGTGACAGACTGTATGTGAAAACAAGTGCAGTCACTTGATGGATAAGCGAGCATATTCCAGAGCACTCAGTGTGCCAATCCTCACACAAGAAGCCATATCAGACATATTGCTGAACAAATCCAAAGGAACAATGTTTTTGCCATCGTGAGCTAAAGATAAAATACAAACATGTTTCGGATAATGCAGCACCATTTGAAGAAAAGGTTCGGTCACCCACTTTGTGAGAGCTTTGAACTAAGATGGAAGGCACGGCAAAAGACAGCTTTGGGTTTTTAACATACTTGTTACCAGAAAGATGTGGCGACTGAACTGGATGTCTCATGTATAGTTTTAAATCTGCATGTCTAAATTCAAACCACTGCATCTATGGACTAGTATAAACAACTAATACTAGTAGCTAAATGTTTGAAACGCTAATGTAGTATTTTAAAATTTAAATTGATGTTAGGGAAACAGCGCTGGGAGTCCGCGACGTTCACAAGTTGCATACCTCAAAGGCGAACAGAGATGGTGCGTCATGCGGAGACTACCATGGAAACACGCAGAGCTCCTACATCGTCAATATTGTCGTCTGTGCGTTGTTGGAAGTAAAGTGCGATCACCTACGGCAGTCTTCACTACTCAACTGCTAATCCCTCGTTGTTCTCGTAGTCTGCCACTCGTGTACTGACAAGCCAAAACTATCGGCGCCCACGAACCTCGACCTTATGTCTCATGTGTAGGAGATCTCCGCACGTCCATTTTTTATACGTTCCTTGATTCCAATACACTTTTACTTTTCGACATTCACTTGCTTATCTCATTTTTGTCCCTAGGTATTTTGGCTCTTTTCCGGTTCTTTTCCTTCTGCCCATTAATTTTTGTAGTAGTTTTACGTTTACATAAGAGTGTTGAGGGTTTTGGTTATTTTCCCCTAATTCCATGTATTACCAGGTTTTTTTTTTTCTTTTTTACAGTTCACTGGCTTGTCTCCCAGTCCAACTCCGTGCGAGAACGAAATTTTTCGTTGGTACACGTGAAGCTGTAATTTTCTTGTTCATATGTTGCATTCGCACCTTTATATACTTTGTCATTGTTTAATAAAGAAAATATGAAATCAAATCAATCAATCCGCATGTCACGCCAGCTCCGTTCGCCTTTGTGATATGCAACCTGCAATGACCGCGGGTACAGGTTGTGTTCACGGTAAAGTGAGCACTTTTGAGGCCCTAGTGACTTTTTTTCAGCCATTTTTTATCCTTTAACAACCTTTTTTTAAATTAATATTTTCCTGTAAGTAATAATAACACAGTATGTTTATTCCACCGCAGTCAGAAGTTAACGCTGAGGACTTAAATAAAATAAATTTATTGACTATTATTCCAAATGAATGGACTTTCAAAAGTGCTCACTTTACCGTGAATATCCTATACGCGAAGTTGGGCTGTGTTGCTTACTTCAAGGATACTAGATCAATGTTCCGAATATTTTGCTACTAGGATTTATTTTTTATATTTACCTGCAACTGCCATGGTTTGAATTTCGACATGTAGTTTAAAAACTGATTGTATACTCGCATGTTCATACTCACATTCCTCTGGGATGTTGGCAAGATGAACCGCTGTTAATCGACACACATTTCCCCGTTCACAAATAAAAAAATTATTAGTTTTCCGGCACTACGATAATTCCAAAATTATATTAATTTATCGAGTGTTAAATGAAATCCTCATATAGCCTGACTCATAGGAGAGGCTTTTATGTAACAAATCTAGCAAGATGAAGTGTATTCTCTGCCTGATACTTCATATAGCTTCCATGAGTTTAGATACACCGTAATCATATAGTATCAAAATACAAATTTAATCATTTAGCGTATTATTTCGTAAAGTTAACCTTAGAAAAACGGCACAATCTAAAATTAAGATATTTTCAGTGTATTAATGTTAGTCAGTTTTCAAATAAAATTTAATCAAGACTAAAAATGCTGAAACAAATTTTTATTTTTATTTTGTTTTTATAATTTTTTTGAAGATAACATTTTATTATGCCCTTATAATTACCACGATTAAACTCGAAATTTAAGAAAATGTGTCCCCTATTGGTGGTTAATGTACGCTATTCAGTATAAACTAAAGCATTCCAATGAATGTAAATTTAAAATTTACTATGCGGTAAAGAAAATATACTATACGGGAGGTGATCAACGGTTTCACATTATTGGACGAGCTTAAAAAAACTAAATTTATTTTATATCTAATTGTTAAAATATGTACATAGTTTTACTGTAAACATAAACTTGGAGCTTATCTAAATGCACAAGAATTTCGTGCAAAATTCTAGTAATTTATGTGTTTGTACACATCATATAGACACATTTGAAATCTTCCACACTGTATTTAATCGTAATACTTGCAATTAATTTCAAGACATCTATGTAGATTTAAAAAGTTTTACTGGGGTAAATGTAGAATATCATTACCATGTGTGTTAATAAACTTGCTATATATATTTATATACCACGCGAGAAGGGAGTTCAGCAGTTTGTACTGACGTATATACAGATGTATTAGAACATGTTGTTTGTTATGTATTATATAGTTATTAAATATGTTCACTTTTGGTGTGTTTTTAAGGGATATCTCAGTTTCGGGAAGTTTAAATGTTCGTAAAATTTTCGAAATATTTTAATCTATCTATATAGATATATATAAATGTTGTGTCCGTTTGTTCGGACGCGTATAACTCCCGAAAAAATCAACCAATTCTCATTCCCTTTTTTTATAAAACTTCCTTTCGTTCCCACGAGTGTTTGTACACCTTTATTTTTTATCTGTATTACCTGCAAAGGTACTGAAATATGCAAAAAGCTCATGTTTACCATGCTTTCGCGTCAGGAATCGCCTTTGTTGACAGCTGTCTGTTTGAACAATTCAGTTTGTTTGAACAATCCACAACTTATTCATACGCACGGAAGATGGTAAAGCTAAAAACATTGTATACAAACAAGTACTTCAGTAATAAAGATTTTGAAAATGCATATACTTTCATGCCACAGCAACGCGTGGCCGGGTAAGCTAGTTGTAAATATAAACAGTTCATAAAGTGTAACCTCAACTAACACAACTTTCGTCGAGGTAACCTAACGTGCGCTGACTTGTCCCTTCCTCGCCTACAACAACGTAACATTACCTGAAGCGAGTGAATCCAAACCAACGTAACAAACAGAGGACAACCTCACCCGACGTATGTTAACGCGGGGAGGCGAGGACGTCATAGAACTAGGATGTTCACCGTCGCCACAGTTAGGCATCCAGGCGGAGTGGGTGAGAGCATAGAGCAAGACANTTTACGGTGTCTCCGCCTGGGAAGGGAGGGGGGGTGAGAGTTCGCAGCCCGGCCGGCTCGCATGCATAATTACAGTCACTGCCACGACCCGCACCTAGCTATAATACATTCGCGGTCACTTCGCGCTTTTCTGGAGCCCTGCTGAAGGTTCTACTTCCGGGGTATTCCTCCGCCTCGTCCAAACTTAGCTTAACTGCGTCAGGGAAATCACGTCAAGGGACGACGCACCGGATTCGTGCGCGCCCAGTCGTAATGATGTTTTGCGTGGGAACTATTTCTCACCAGGTGTTACCAACACAACCTGTTCTCTCACCGTTTTCATTCACGTTATTTGAAGATAAAATTTTATAATTTACAGATGAAATATAGGTAACACTTTTATTGAACGAAAATATAATTACTTTCATGAACACAATTATAAAACGCTTGCGGTACATGGCATACTTAGGGAATNACAATTATAAAACGCTTGCGGTACATGGCATACTTAGGGAATAACTGTAAACTTAATTCATGGGGTGATTTTTCGAAGGTTTGATTCAAAAAGTGAGAAGAAGCCGTGAATAGACAGTATATATCCTCTACACATTCATCGCATGTCATTTGTTCGTCTCTAACTAAGCGCTTTTAAAATCTCTGCCTCCACTAATAGAAAGGTTTGTTCCACCCAACGAAATACATATCTGAGTAGTGCCAAATACGTATTTTGTAGTCCTAACAAAATATTTACTTCAGTAAGCAAAACTTGAACAGCAAGAAAATTATTTTGTTAATCGAACAATATACACGCTTGAATAAACCAAACTGCAGTGTTGGATCCGAATAAAATTATACTACCAATAAAATATTTAGTTGAATCAACTGTGTAAATATGTCTGGCCGTAAATGTGATGAGAAAATACAACTGTAGTGTTTTGCCTCAACTTTTATGGCAATTAAGATTGTATCNTGTCTGGCCGTAAATGTGATGAGAAAATACAACTGTAGTGTTTTGCCTCAACTTTTATGGCAATTAAGATTGTATCAGTCTTTGATAGTGTATTTATTATTGCAGGGGCAGCGGTGGCGTAGTGGCCAGGTTGCTCGCCTCCCACCACGGCGATCCGGGCTCGATCCCCAGCGGGTTCACTCCCGGATTTTCGCATGTGGGAATCGTGCTGTACGATGCCGCTTGGCGGCGGGTTTTCTCGGGGTACTCCCGTTTCCCCCTCCCTTGCATTCCAGCGCCGCTCCATTCTAGGGCTTCATTTCTGTCATGCCCGGGGATGACGGTCACCTACGGGTCCCAGCTGGAAAGACCGTCACTCGGAGGGTGTTGCCTTGGCCTGGGTGCACTCCCCACACGCCATTATTATTATTATTATTATTATTATTATATTAATGTTTGATGATGGTATTAACATCCCAGTAAAACAAATTCAATGGCAAACTAAAGAGAAAAACTGTAAAACTCGAAAAAAATATATTTACTGACGTTTTCCAGTGATTCAAATCTACGTATTTAAATTACTCCTGTTTCACCAGTAGATACTTAAGCTGAAGTTGCTTGGGACGTAGCGTTCAGGCGCAAGCGTTGCAGGTTCGAGTCCCGGTTGTGCTCCCGACTTTTCTATGTTAACCGAAAATTTTTAATGTACGTAAAGAAAAACAAATATTTAGTTGTGCCAAACAAATCTTGCAGTTTGGGACAACCAAATAAGAACAACAAAATAATTGGGGTTTAACAACAGAATATTTCACTGCCCCTCCACGAACAATTAATACTGTTGTGGCAAACAGTCTTTGTTTAAACCGAGAAAAACTTTTCCTTAGTGTAGGATTAGCTTTCGTGCGGATTTTTCGTTCTTCCACGCCGTGTAAAGTTGAAGTTGAATCTACAGCTTGGAATATAATGACTTAAGAAGCCATTGCACATAAAACAAGGCTGACCACAACTGCCTGTTACAGGTCTCAGAACGTCTGTAAAGAAATTCCAACTAAGCACAATCATAAATAACAGTTTCTGATTACTTTGTGAACAAATATTTTGACAGAATGACACATTCCTTTAGCGCGATATCTACGGCCGCACTAAAACGCGCAACTTTACAACGTCATCAATAGTTCGACAGAAATAAATCACTGTGGTATAATATTTATTCTCAATAGTAGCGAGGATATTTTCTAGGATTACTATTTCAATTCGTTCCCCAAAACTTATGTATCTTATCGGTGTATTTAGCATTTATTTTCGTACCACGGCACTTTAAGGTCGTTTAAGTTCCAACAATATTTCCATATATTTTTAGGATATTTTATGTATTCGTGACATAATAATGATAACTTGATAAAAATTTTAATCGGTTAAGAAATAAATTCGTCTTTTTTAGCGTAAATACAAATCCTTTACTCCAAATTATTGATTCCTATAAATTTTTAAAAAGTTTTTTTGACACAAAGTTAGGTTTAAGCTTTTTTTTATGTCACATGAGTGTCATGTTGAGCATTTCCTTTTAAGTTTGACACATGGTACACCTGCAAAGAGTCTAACTTTTAAATATTTTTACTTTAACTTTATTTCATAAGTTAAAATTCAAATGCGGAAGAANACTTTATTTCATAAGTTAAAATTCAAATGCGGAAGAAAAGCATATAAAATTACCAAGAAAATAACATCTTTACATTTTAATGAAATTGATACTTTTGAGCAGTATTATGATGTGTTAAATTCATTTAATTTTGAAATTGGTACGAAAAAAATACGGTATATAAANATGTTGAGCATTTCCTTTTAAGTTTGACACATGGTACACCTGCAAAGAGTCTAACTTTTAAATATTTTTACTTTATCTTTATTTCATAAGTTAAAATTCAAATGCGGAAGAAAAGCATATAAAATTACCAAGAAAATAACATCTTTACATTTTAATGAAATTTATACTTTTGAGCAGTATTATGATGTGTTAAATTCATTTAATTTTGAAATTGGTACGAAAAAAATACGGTATATAAANATACTTTTGAGCAGTATTATGATGTGTTAAATTCATTTAATTTTGAAATTGGTACGAAAAAAATACGGTATATAAATTTAGAAGTACTATGATTCTTCTTATCAGTTCTATTACAGTAATTTCCCATCATTTTGATGCTTTTAAAAGACTATTATTTTATGAGACCAAAATAATAAGCTAAAACTTTATAAAATTATTTCGACTCTTGAACATCTTTGATAATTTTGCAATAACTGCTGGTAGTATACGTGTAACCACGTCTTCTGTGTTTACGATTCACAATTCGCGCATTACTTTTAATTCTAGCCAATTAACACCTGCGATAAGCGCGTTATCTTTACGATTTGTTTGTACCTAACAACCGAACGTCAAATAACCGAGCAAGAATTATAGTCACGAAGGTTTTCAAGGTTCACATTTTCCTTGGACTCTTATTACTGTGTATAAAATTCACAATACAATCGTAAACACACACAAACACGCTTTGACCTATTGCTTACATCCGTAATTACGTTTCCCGCCAAAATAAACTACCACCACGCTCTGATTGGCCACTCCCGAAGAACTTTCTGCTTAACATATGCGGTGTCACCACGTTTTGAAACTCTTAATAAAAAACCCACCAACACACACGACCTACTCAACTCTAAGCCCGAATGAGTGACATCAATCAGTGAAATAACATTCACTGGAAGTCAGTTGATAAGCTACCGCCGACTGACAAATCAAGGAACCATTTTCCACCGCAAAGCTACTGCGAAACGTCTAGCAAATCAATGACGCTGACTTCGTTACTGGTAATTAATGTGCATCTCTGCTTCCACATTGTAATCGATAAAGTGTACTCGTTGACGCGAACTTTGATATAGGTTTTTCACGGTAAAGCGAGCACTTTTAAGGACCTAGTTACTTTTTTTTTTCATCCATTTTTTATCCTTTAACCACATTTTGAAATAAATACTGACACGTAAGTAATAAACAGAGTGTGTATCTTCCACCACACTCGGAAGTTACGCCTACGGCTAAAATTAAATATATTTATTGAAAATTATTCCAAATTAGAGGGCTTTAAAANCACACTCGGAAGTTACGCCTACGGCTAAAATTAAATATATTTATTGAAAATTATTCCAAATTAGAGGGCTTTAAAACTGCTTACTGTACAGCGGGTAGCCTATAATCACAGGTTTTCTGGGAAATAAATGCAGATACTTGTCTCTCTTNAAAACTGCTTACTGTACAGCGGGTAGCCTATAATCACAGGTTTTCTGGGAAATAAATGCAGATACTTGTCTCTCTTCGGGGAAACAAGACAATCACGCTATTTCGCGAGACTGAACTGTATAAGTCACAGCGGCGTGAAGCACCGGAAATGAACTGCATCCGCCCGTTTTCTACGCCGCAGCTGCCGCTTCTTCCGGCCCGGTAATTTAACACGGAACCCGTAAACTATGTCTGGATTTATGCAGGTTTACTTCCTGTGTTCTGGCGCGTGTAGGAAACACAACCCGGGAGTAATTACTGCTAGCGGATTGACTCATCGCAGGGTGGAACTTCGTTCTGAATTATTTACGCTGTTAAAGGCAGTCTATCTCCTTGCTTTATCTTATATTAATCCCTTGCATACCAATAAACAATAATTAGGGACGGGAAATTTATATAAGTTGGTCAACGCGTAGGACAACAGCTATTCGTTATGTTTCTACCCTCATAGTGAGTTGTCAGTTTTAACCCAGAGCCCAATGCAAGGAAGTAGGTACTCGTTTTCTTGCCTGTGTGACATGATAATATTGTCTTTAAGATAATGTCAAATAAATTTAGAACATTTTCTGAAAATAACTCAAATTAGCGTGTTAAAAAACCAAAAGAAATGTTTTGTACTAAAAGAAATTCCAGAAATATTTCGGTTCTTAACAATAATACAAGAAAGCCAAATTTTGCAAAATTTAATTGTTCGAAAAATGTTCCCACTAAAATGTGGCGTCTTGATCCTTATTAGTTTTAACGTCTGAATTACAGAACTTCAGTGTTAGAGCAGCAGGATTCTTTTAAGCGTAGAGGAAAGAGGAAGCATTATCCTAACAGACGACATAACTAACGTGAAAAATCAACATTTGGCGTACATGACAGGAAGTTAGCAGTCAGTCAACATTTCCCGAAATAATTAATTGTCTGTAATATTATATGAATAGTACAACCACTTCGGGGATTCACTTGGCCGCAATATAGAAAGTATTGGTTTATACAAATTGCATAAATTATCAAAGCACAGTGTGTTCGACTGCTCTTGTAAATACTTGGATATGTAATGAACGGGGCCCATAAAAATAATTAAATAATATGCAACACAGAGAACGAAAACTGTTTTATTATTTGTTATTAGTCAACAAAAAAAAAAAGAGGACGCTTGAGTATATAGATGACTGTTAGTCCTAAGTACATCCTGTTGCAAAATAAATATGCGACAGTTCTATGTCTCAAAACAATATAATGACAAATCTGAAAAAAAAAAATTGGAAACCTTATTTTTAGATCGCAGATTAAATCTTGGAGAATTAATTGAATCGGCGTTAAAAACATAGCATATTCTACAGTTTATTCACTTCACTGATACCAAGAGTATAAATAGTATTCACAAATAACTTAGTTGTGAAAATTCTACGACTCCGCACATTTGTGCTGGTGCAACTACAGCACGTCCCAAATACGAGGGATTACTTTGCTATTAGATATAGGCTGTTCACGGTAAAGTGAGCACTTTTGAGTCCCTGGTCACATTTTATTTTGAGCCATATTTTGTAATTTAATCAACTTTTAAAATAAATATTGAGACGTGAGTAATAAACACAGTGTATATATTCCACCGCACTCGGAAGTTGAGATCTAAAGCTAAAATCAAATATGTTTATTGACTGTTATTCCAAAAGAGAGGGATTTCCAAACTGCTTACATTACCATGAGCAGCCTATGTCAGTCTTTATCCACCACGTCTCTTTGCGACTAAAGTGGTGTTGCGGTTAACCGTCATACGCTCGCGTGTGAGTGCATCCATATGCAACGCGGTGGAATCAGATCTGGTGACGTGGCGCTGTTGTTTGCGAACTCCACATGCGCAGCACGTAACGTGAAAACCGAGTGAATAATGCAAGCGCGTCCGACCGACGAGAGAATCGTCCAAAAATATTCCGCGTCGTAAAACGAACACGAGTATTTACGTGCTGTCTGTAGGTAAAACGGAAAAAGGGGCGAGGCTGAATTTATTAATGATTGTACACATGTTACGATATTCTGAAATCAAGGTTATTTTTTAAATTTATATCGACGGGTACAAAAAACCAATGGAAAAATATTACACTTCCAATCAATAAACTATAGTAGGATTTTCATTGTTGCAGTACCAATTTAGTTAATTTACATTAAATCGTTTAAATCATTTAAATCGTTAAATACTATAATGTTTTCAACTTGCACAATAGGGTTCATTAAACAATTTTGATAGCAAAAATTGTGCGAATTTTTTAGAGGATTTGTTTATTATTGGCATTACTAGATATATTACAATTTTTCTGGATGTCACCAATACAGCTATACATATAAAGGTAATAATAAATAAAAAAATTCAATATAAAAAGGTGTGCTATTACTATTACCATTACCGTAAAATTGAGTTATTTGGGACGAAAATGGTAGCTTGGAAAAATGTACAGTAATGTTCGTTTTCACAAGTTGCAGCCTTGAAGTGTAATTATGTAACTTCATTAGTCTGGCTGATGGCAGCAGTGTAACGTACATTGCGATTTATTTTACTTATAGCTGTAGTACTTATGCGCAAACAAAATTCCTTGTGAATTGTCCCAAGTTTCCCCAAGTGGGTTAAGTAGGTATGCGCCCCATCTGACGGTTCTAAGTAATTCAAATATTTGTACGATATTTTTTAAGTTCCATGATATTTACGAGTTGTCTCCCGAAAGAAAATCTCTTCCTTTTCAAGACTACATTCACGATAGTATTTAATGAAGAGTTCAACCGTTTTTTGATCCGGCCAGAGTAAATACAAATTGCCATTTATTATTTTTTACCAAACCGTACCATAAATTTGGCAGTAACTAGATTTATATGACGAAAGCATGCCAAAACTATGGCGTTAATCATCATTCAAATGTTTCACATGTACAAATGGCTTCGAGTTAAGTGCATATAATATATATTTATTTCTCATACACGCAAAATTATGACAATACAAAAAAAAATCGCAATACAGCTACTAAAACCAGTAATTATTAATATCGTCTGCAGCAATTTTGCACACCAGAGCATTATCTTCTGATTAGCTTTATTTCTGGCGCACTCAACGGTATAATTACAAAACTATCATTGGACGAAGGAAGTAATGTCTCTTCAAATACAGGCAAAACACAATAGCGTGCCGATCGAAAAAAAAAAAAAACAAACAGGAAATTGCAAAAATTAAGCGGGACGACCACCGTCTCTAATATTTAGTTGTGTTCGCGTGGCACGCTATTCTGCTAGACCAGCGCTATTTCTGTTGCGCTTCTGGTAGTTGTTCGTGTTGCTGAAAGCACATATCTTGCACGCTGCTTGGTAGGCAGTAGCAGCCGCTGCTTCTGCTGTGAAGGTCAGCGACTTGCGCCCTTACTCGTCGAGGTACAGCAGAAATTGCAAAACGTGCAAAAAAAACCGCGAAGTCAAAGTTACAAATGTCGGAGAGACTTTGAGTAAGGCGATTGCGAAGAAAATAATTCTCTTTCACACAGAGTGGCGACTAGAAGATATACGGGTATGCTATAAGAGGCGTACAGAATATGAAGTCACATTTGTCCTGAGAAGCAGGTAATCCTGAACAGCCTTATTCTGATACGCGTATAAAGATCATTACAGCCACTTTCCTAGTAATGTTTATTTCTTCACCTCCGTGATGTTTCTCTGTTGTTGGTGGTTCCTGTCGAGCCGCGGAGAGAAACTGATCGCTCTTCTGTATGCTACTTCGCTGCTGGTGGAAAATACCACTCGCTGTCAAATAGGGCCGCCAGACGTCCGGCAAAGTAAGGATATTTCCTCGTCTTAAACCTTTTTTTTTTTGCGTCTGGCCAGATTTTTTGTGGTGTTCAAAAAAGTCCGACCTTTTTGACCTGACGAAAATAGATATTTCTCTACTAATTACTTTGAAATGTTTCGTTTTTTTGTGCAACGAAACATTTCTATAGTTGTCTACATTCGCTTGGTTATTAACGTATAAACGTCAGAAATGTTCTTTGAAAAACCAATTAAATTATGCTTACTACATATTTTAAAATGCATAATTTAGATTAACATTTATTCCATACTGCAGTGTTGGTGTTAAAATGTTTCCTTGTGTGAAACGTCTGCGAGCATACCATTTTATTTACCTGGTATTTGGGTTTCACACTGATAACATCAATATTATTTCATATTATTAATAAAACTTGAAATACTTATGAATAATTAAAATAATTTTTAACGTTGTTAATATGAGAAAAACTAATGTAAAGTATGATATTTTGCTATAAATTATATGCGGCTCTAATTAAACCGCATTGTTCTTTATAACGAAATGTCTTATTTTTCCGGAGAGAATGTCTGCAATTTTTATCCTCATTATGCAATAACTGTACTGTCAAATAACAGAAATAACTTACCAAGCGAAAAAAACTTAGTGTTAAGAGGTACGTGAATTTCACAAATTATTTTGGGGCAGCCAAGACTTTAAACACGTACACCATAGTGTTCATTCTGTAATGGGACCACAGTGGTTCTGGCAGCCTACACTGTAAAAAATTGTTTTGTATTTGTACAAGGAATTCTTTGGAAACAAGTTGCCAAAGATAAATTTGTAACACTACAAATAAATTATAGTAAATTCCAGAAAACACTAGTGAGGAGTGTGTAAAACCTAATGTTGAATAAAGAAAGAAATTTTTGAAGGCTTTAAGATTATTATAAAAATAAGCTGAAAAACAGTTTTGTATGTTTTCTAAATTGCTGTAAACATACAATATTTCAGCTTTAGGGTTACAAGAAAATATTTTGCAACTAGTTATCAAATTATTGTTTGTAACAAGTACAGAAATTATTTTTACTGTGCGTGAACAATTTCTTAGGCCAGTTTAAGGAAAAAGAAATAATGGGACCGTATCAAGTGCAAGCAAGTTTAATAAAGCAAAGTGAAGGAAGATGGTAGCGGCTAAAGAGTCAACAGTAGTGACTCGAGTGTGAAAAGGAATGACGAGAAGGGTAGGCTGCTGCTAAATGAACGTGTGAAGTTCACGTATATCTACGTATTATTATGCAAGTGGGTAGGCTCACCAGCTACTGGACCCAGGTAGACATGGCGACGCCGCGGAGATGCGCACTCGTTGGCCGGACAGTGTTTCCCCCACGCGTGTGTGTTGCCTGCAGCGAGCTCGGGGAGGGGGTGCGATGACAACCTCGCCAGCAGCGACCCTCGTAC
This sequence comes from Clitarchus hookeri, assembly GCA_002778355.1. Lineage (NCBI taxonomy): Eukaryota > Metazoa > Arthropoda > Insecta > Phasmatodea > Phasmatidae > Clitarchus > Clitarchus hookeri. Next base: position 204,462 of record NQII01005815.1, read on the forward strand.
GGTCCGACCCACTCGCTGTCACACTCCGCTCTGACCCGCCAAGCAGCTAGTCGCCGCTTCTTCTTCCCCTTCTCCGCCCCCCAACCTTCCTTCCCCTCCCGCGACCTTTTCCGAGCGTGACTGGGGCGTCCGCCGGCCGGGAGACGCCGTGGCTGCGCACCGACGTAGCCAGTGATCCTGCGCATGCGTGCCAGACCCCAGCTACTCCAGACACAGGAAACGAATCCTTATATTGTTTATTCGCGATTTGTTCCCACTTTTTGAATCAAACCTTTGAAAAATCACCCCATGCTAGGTTGTTTCCTAAACATGTCTTATATTTTATCTATAAATTATAATATTCAACGTATAATTAATATGAATAAAACCAGGGAGAAAATAGGTATGTCGTTAATGCCTAGTAAGAAACAGTTCATTTGCTAAATATATTTACACTGAGTGCGGTGCGCTGTCCCTCTGGTGTGATTTTCAAGACTTAGTTAAGCTTTGTTTGTGTGAGGCGGAGGAATATCCTGGAAGTAGAACTTAAGGAGTGCTTCTAAAAAGTTGGATGGACAATACCCATGATACCATAGAGTAAAGATGATGTCAGACAGTTTACCGTTGTCTGCGCATGTTTTCATTGTTGGCCTACACCACAGCAATACAGCTGCAAAAGTCACATACGCGACATTGAGAGAACGTGTTTGTTTGTATCTTCATTCCCAAAAGACAAGCCATTTTGTATTAATAAAACACTTTGCCAAATTAAATTAAGTAAGTTTTACATAAAAAAAACTGGTTAGAGAAAGTCTAAAAATACCCCACAACATTTATCACCAAAACGTGTCTTTGATTTAAATCCTACTCACGTTGTTTTTGATAGTCGTATTGGCAGAAAAGCTGTCCAATGATGAGACGCGGAGACTGGTTTAGCGCAGATACGCGTAGAGTGATCACTCCACCCAATATTCAATACACGAACAAAATGAGATTCCTTACAGGAGAGTTATTTAGAATAGGAAAAATTTCTGCCGCCCAAAGAGATAACTCTTGAGAAACTGGTAAATTGGGAAATTGTATTTATTTGTGCGTAGAAGTTTGTTTTCGACTTGAATATTGTGATATGTGTTTGCTTTAACCATAATACTGAGTATTAACTTTTTTTTCGCAACTATTATTCACGCTTTCAACGCTGTTTTTAACAGTAAACAATAAAAATACTAACTTGTTTGGCATTGCATGTTAATAAACACTATTCCCTACCTGTGTGATACAGGATGGTTAATAGGATCTGAGTTAATTTACCAGGCACAGACTATAAGGTGCCTTGGAATGTTTAATAGGATGAATAATAATAACCTTCATCACGTCTTGGTTTTACATGTTTATAGGAAAGGGGAATTCATACACGCATTCCCGGTAATGCAACTACTTTTCCGAGAATTAACTCATACATTACTGACCCTGCGAGTTCTGGGCCTGAAGGGCTGATTGCAGTGTTCTGGCTAACATTTCTGACGCCGTGGGGGCATGTCCCTGAGTGACGACGTCGTTACGTAACTGTATTTTCTGTGTGGTGCTGCTCCGGCGGTAACTTGTGTTCTGGTGAGTTGGGTAGCCCTTTTACAGGCCCTTGGACTGGCTGNGGGCCTGAAGGGCTGATTGCAGTGTTCTGGCTAACATTTCTGACGCCGTGGGGGCATGTCCCTGAGTGACGACGTTGTTACGTAACTGCATTCTGCTGTGTGGTGCTGCTCCGGCGGTAACTTGTGTTCTGGTGAGTTGGGTAGCCCTTTTACAGGCCCTTGGACTGGCTGNCTGTGTGGTGCTGCTCCGGCGGTAACTTGTGTTCTGGTGAGTTGGGTAGCCCTTTTACAGGCCCTTGGACTGGCTGTTCCGTCTTCTTTCCCCTTCCGTTCTCGGCATCTCCTTCTGCATTCTAACGTGGTGCTCCGTCGCCATCTGGCGGCGTCTGCTCCTCGCTGGATGGTGCTTCTCGTGAGGCCACCACTCGTCTCCCTGGTTCGGTCTCGCGTTTCGCGTCCCGATTTGGCGGTACGACTGTTCTCACTGTACTGACTCTGGTCCAGCACCTTGCGGCATGGGAGATTACTGGTTGTCAGTCCNTGGCGGTACGACTGTTCTCACTGTACTGACTCTGGTCCAGCACCTTGCGGCATGGGAGATTACTGGTTGTCAGTCCCAATATGGCTGACCCCTTAACATTGTCTCTGGTTGACACTGCCGGGGCCCCAACCCTGGCCTCGGTGTGCGATATCNCAATATGGCTGACCCCTTAACATTGTCTCTGGTTGACACTGCCGGGGCCCCAACCCTGGCCTCGGTGTGCGATATCACTCACCCGACTGACGCACTGTTGCACTAATGTGATGTTACTGACTGACTCGGCTGGGGTCCACCCCTCCCGGCCTCTCGGGGGCCACAACGGACGACTCCCTCGACTGATGTGATGTAATTGACCGATTCAACTGACTGACTGACCTCGTCGTGGCGACGTGGGGACCGGTGGGTCCCCCACTGGCGCCCAACACCTTCCGGCGCGGAGTATCACAGCTTCCGACTGCCCCGATATGACTGACCCCCTCCTTGTCTCACAAGATGGCTTTTAAACTATTTCCATCCTCCCTTAGAACCTTACATGTGTCTTCCTTTCTTAGGAGAAGGGGGGTGGAAGATGCTGAACAGAGACCCAATTTCCTCCACGTGCCAGGACTTTTGTTGGTGTATGGAGGAGGGGGTGACCTGCAGTGCTACTGACAAACCCTGTCAGCTATTTTTCTCTTGTGTATATCCCCCTTCAATGCGTGTCTAAATTCCTTCGTGGGCGAAAATCGCTAGCCTACCACGGCTTGACCTCGGCAGGTCTTAAGGACTTATATGTACCCCTGGGTCGGCCTGACTTCGCCGCAGGCGTTAATGGCTGACAAGTGTCTCGAGGCAGGTGGCTAATGGGAGGCCCTTGCGGGAGGGGTTGGGGTATGGCGTGCATTGTGACAGCTGAGTTTCTATGTTTAATATGGTACACATCAGAATATTTTGGTGAAAAAGCTAAAAATCGAAGGGCTAAATAAATATAGCTAACATCCAAATAAATGTTTCGTGTGAATTTTTACATTCAAAAAATTAAACCATGAAAGCAAATGTTTTACCAAACCCAGTATGACAGAATATGAAATATAATTTTTACATAATTCCTTAAATTCTCACTCTATCTAGTTTCTAAAAAAAAATAATAATCAAAAGAATACACAGTAATGTATTTATTTTACGAAAATGGCAATGGTCATATTTGCTTTCATACAAAACAGAAAAAACAGGTACAGTGCACCACCAGTGCTACCTGGCGGAGAGAATATTCAGTCGCCAAAGTATTAGCATTTAACTTTTCAAATTTGAGTAGAAATAAAACTTGCCATGATCAAGGTTTTATGGTCTTATAACTTCAGCATTAAAAATAATGGTTGCAAATTTTGACATATTTACTACCCAAGTATAGCGCAAGCATACTGTAAACGATCGTGTAGTTTTTCTATTCTGGTATTGTAGAAACAGGGTTATTGTCTGAAATGAGTTCAAATGGTAAAATACGCCAAGAGACCATCTTAGGAGTGCCATCGAAGCTGCCACTACCTCCACATTTTGGAAAAACTGGGCATGGCAATCAGAAAACAGAAAATGCGGGTGACGAGGAAATTTCGGAAGAGATCCAGCCTCCATTGAAAGGAAGTTTTGACCAGTAGGCAGGGAAAGGTTTTAGGATTTTTTCTGCGATTTTAAAAAATTTACAAAAAATGACGGGTCTTTTTTTGTTTTAAGCTAATGATTTTTTCGAGATTGTGGTCAAAAGTCAAGGTCATGTGATGTCATCCAAGGTCAGGGCAATGTCATTTAACATCATTCAATGTCATGGTCATGGTTGCATGTTGACGTGGTTTCTACTGTTGCGAGTGAGTCAAATGGATTTTCGCCGAGTGATTCCATGATAGTTCGAGACTTGACACTATACAAAAACTAACTATTATCTTTCAGACTTAGACAAAATCTGTTTCTTTTTCTCTCTAGTGATGGCGGCGAACTTAGTAATAGTGTGGGTTAAGATAAATTAATAAGACAGAAATAATTTATATACTTTTACCTTTATTTATAGACTTATCATTATTTGATACATGCTCAGCATTTTCTTCATTCAAGCGATACATTTATAGTAAACATTTTTGTAAAACAATTCCTTCTGTGAACATTCAAGCCACTCTTATTCGCATATACCGCACAGTAGTTGACGCATGGGTAGGTCTTGTAGTCGGTGGCAAATTTGCAGTAACTCGCTTCATGACCTTTGGCAGTGGTACGGTTCCTGAATATCTTGCCACAATACGTACACTCGCTTCCCGATGAACTAGAAACATGGCCTTTGCACTTCTTGTTATGTCTATAAAATTATCACTGCAGGTAAACACATCATCACAGTTATCGCAGTGGAACCCTTTGTATGCTGGGCTGAACATGCAATGTGCACTTTCTTGTCGGCGTGCTTTACAACTTTTACTACAAGTATTTTCGCAATAGTCACATCGATATCGTAATGATTGTATCAACTCTTCAGGGTCCCTTGCTGTTGACCATGTTACAGTTGGTAAGTCTTCAACCATTGGTCTCTTCTTCATATTGTAGCAGTGTACACGATCGTAGTAGTTACGATGACTGCGTAATGTCTGTAGCAGCTCTTCAGGGCACCTTCCTTTTGAAGATATCAATGGTGTTACAGATGGCAAGTCTTCAACCGTTGATTCCGTNGCAGCTCTTCAGGGCACCTTCCTTTTGAAGATATCAATGGTGTTACAGATGGCAAGTCTTCAACCGTTGATTCCGTGTTCATATTGCTAGTAAAAGTCTGCTTTCCACTACCACGCTCGACAACGGAATTATGTATATTTTACGTTACACTCGCTTGTATACTGTTCGCACGCCATGCTAATTTGTATTGCTCGTCTTGAGTAATCTCAGTGGGCGACTGCTGGCTGTGGTACAAACGGTAGCATGGTTGCTGCACTGAAATAGATTACCTTAACAGCTCGAATGCTGTCTAACCTGAGAAGTTGGCATTGCAACCTCTCAACTTCTTTACACTCGTTCATCTTTCAGTGTTGGTGGTGCCTTGTTTTTCTTTTGCTGCTGCTCGCTTCCGATGTGTCTTACACCAGTTACTGGGATGTGGTGTTTCTGTAACGGTAGCACTATCTGGAAAACATTGTAGGCATGGGAGAACAGTCGAGAATCTCTTCGTCCTGTTGCAGATAGGTGTTCGTCGACGGATTTTATTTAATGTCGTGTATACACGAGAAGGAATTCTTTAGGTAGGTATGCGAGCTTGGTGTATTTGCCGTGTGCTGTAAGTGATTTAATCTGTCCATATGTTATGATAGACTACAAACTTTTCTAGCTACTCGAACATCAGCTCGAAAATTTTTCACTATGACCTCTCGACGAGAAAAAGATGTTCTGAGCGATGTGAAATGTCGGTCCGAACTTCTTTTATGGACCTAAAAGTGTGTAGGGACGATATACACTACAAACAATAGTTTATACGAAGCGATATTTTTTAAGAGTCATTCTAATATTTACTGCTTGATGTATTCGAATGGCATAAATTGTTACCTTGTTCTGTATCACTGAATTCCTCTCGTAAGGGTCGTAATTGTGTAATATACAATGATTGTGATGGTTGGTAAGTGCTTATAACTATTATCCTTTACATGTTTTTAATTTTATATTAATTTACACCAGTGTGCATACAGTGTGTTCCTTAACATTCGACACTTCCCAGTGGAGATTTTTTTTCGCCTAACATAATGTATGTGTTGTCCACCTCGAGTTGTCATGATGTGACCTGCTTGTTACCTACTTATAACTGTCCGACAGACTGCCAGTATTTGGAGTGAACGTACATTGAGTACAGTCATGTATGAACCAATTTTGTTAGATATATATATAGTTTATTGCTAACGATATGTAATATGCATATTCTACTGATGATAATTAAGTGTCGACATCTGCAAAGCAAAAGCATTAACGTGTTGCTGAACATAAGAGCTACTTGAAGTTGGACAGAATAAACGCAGATTCAAACCTAGTACTTTGGCCCAGAGGTATCTAACAACCTACTCATCACAGAAGAACTGAGATGCAGACATGTATCGCGAACCTTCTGGGAAGAGTGTCGTAAAGTCTAGCTATCATGGTTGATAGGTTATGGGTGCAGGTTCCAATGCAGCAGAGAAGTGGATATCTTTTCGTCAGTGAAGAGATAAATTTGATTATTGATGAACTCAGAGCTAATGACTTTCTTGCATGAAATATTATGTAAATATGCATATGGTTTGGTTAAGAATATGAATACATATAGAAAAAATATTAATGTAGTTTATTTTTATTGTTTTTATTCCTATCAACTAAGAAATGCATCTGCTACTATGTATGTTTATAAATGGCTGGCATGTTGCAAGTGAATGACTTGCTACAATACTTCCAACTCACTTCCTGTTGAACATCAAACATTGTCTTTACACTTCTTGCTATGTCTATTGTTAGATATATAGTTAATTGGGATTATTGCATTATGAACTCGATACTTAAATATATAATATATTGATTTATATATAATATAGACATTTTTATTTAAATTACATATTATGTTGTATTTTTTACCTGTTAACTGATTAGACTCTTTCTGGGGTTTGAACCTACTATATCTTCATTTAAAGGATGATGCACTGTCTCCAGTGCTGTCAGAGTGCATGAGCCTGGGCTTATGTAATATCTAATTGCGATGGTAGACAAGAGTTTACAACTATATTGTTCCTTACTATTTTTTTATATATGTTTTCATTAATGCGTAATAGTGTTGACCTGATCGTACCTGTCCTACTCAGCTTCGTAAAAGTTTTTTCGACTAACATGAGGTATAGGTCACGATTCTCGTGCAAGATACGAAGGTTGTTAAAATGTTATAACCATTTACATTAATAATTTTTATATCTGTTTGCATTAGCATGCTACCTTGAAAACATCCTACGCATGAGTGACAGCTAAGAATCTCTTCGTCCTGCTGCAGATATACAGGAAGGTGTGTGTAGATGGATTTTATTTCGTGTTGTCCATTTGTGAGAAGGAATTCTTTAGGCAGGTATGCAAGCTCGGTATCTGAGTGCTGCAAGTGATTTAATCTTTCTGTTGGTCGTAATATCTAATAAAATTATCTGACCACTATAACAACGTTCTATCGTTTACACAATGTCCCACACTTCACAGCGGAAATTTCTTCGCCTATCATAACATACAGTACATGACGCTCGCACACACATGTATTTGCTGACAAATGCGAATTATAATTTACTTATATATATATATATATATATATATTTATATCTCTCTATTTATTTTTAAAATCTGTTTATCTCAGGGCATCGCTATGTTCTCTCTCTCTCTCTCTCTTTTGCGACTAATGGTTTTTGTGCTTGTTGTTTCATAAGTGCTTACATTTCTTCTAATATGTAAATATAAATGATATGTATTCACAATAAGTACATATAAATACATATATATATTTAGAACATGATAAATTGATAGTTTGTAGTGTATAACTGAATTCCTCACGTAAAGGAACGTATAATGTGTGAGACTCGACTGGTGTGGGACACTAGAGTCTGATGTAACTTTCTCTTGGCTTGTGTTCTGGGTCATCTCCCCTTCACTTGTCGAGACATACACGGTGTCCGCACTGACCGACGGCTTACTGTGGGAGGTCCTACAGATTCTCATGATGTTACTTGATTGCTCAAAGTCGGTCGGGTCGTATGCGTTTCTCTGCTAGTGTTGTGACTGTCGGTCGTTCACTAGCTGCGAGGGTTTCGTTTCAGTCGATCTGATATTCCATTGTAAAGGTCAGAACGTTCTGGTATTGTATAACATCGTTTAACAAACTGCGTACAGTACTCGTCGTCTGTGTAATACGTAAAAGTACTAGTTAGTAAGTGCTTATAACTATTTTCCTTTTAAATTTTTTTTTAAATATCAATTTGCATCATTGTGTAGCAGTGATGTCTCTCTTGCGCGACTATTGGTTTAAATGTATGTTGTTTGGTGACAAGCAAAGAAAAGACATCTTTACAAGTCGTATAATGAATATCGTAATTGTATTGTATTCATTTTTTGTGGTTGGTACTTGTGATCATTCGTTCCTTCTCATGTCGACGTACATTCTAGCTTTTTACTAAACTTCATGGTATGATATCGTCATTGATATAACTATTATGGACTGTAACTCCATCGGAGTTTTTTATAAGTATGCTTAGGACATACTTGACACTTTCGACCTTTTACGTTGATGGGGGTGTTGTCTATATTTAGAATTTGGTGACTGTATCTTAAATGGTTCTGTAATTTCACCCAACTATGCATAGGCCTATAAGTACTCTTAAGCTATACTTGACCCTGCGTGAATTTTCGCTGTTGGGGGTGATGTGTATGTTACGAATTTGATGTCTGTATCTTACACGGTTCGGATATTACATCCAACTATGCTTATAAGTGCGCTTAGGTCATATTTGACACTGCATTCGTTTTTCTTGTCACAGGCATGAGAAGTTTTGTAGGTCTCCACGCAACCTGTAGTTCAGTCATAACTGGTGCGGGGACCGGTAGTGTGCTCTTGTTTGTCGGGCGCTGCTCGAGAAAGTTTCTGCATAATAATGTGTCCGGTCCGCCGGGCGCTGGCCGAGAAAGTTGTTCCTTATATTTGATTGTTAGCTGAGTTTGGTCGTCATTAATTAATAGTTTGTGTGTTCGGATGCATGTGTGTGAAGGGCAATGCTTCGAGAGCCTTGCATAGCCAATCCGAGACGTAAGCTTTGCGTAACATGTTAGGCACCTTTATCGTTGTGTGCGGCAGTATTATTTATGATAAGCTGCTTGCTTCGTCGTCGTAGTTGTATGACAAGGTGCAATGAACACGAACATTCTTCAGTCAAGATGGCTGGTGCTGACTTGTCAATGACAGGTCCATTTCAAGAGCCTCGCATAGCCAATGTGAGATGTGCCCCTTTCAATATGTCGGTAGTGATGTCTATGTTATTAATTTGACAACTCTGTCTTAAACAGGTCGGCAATTACAGTCAACTATGCTTATAAGTACATATAGAGCATAAATGTATCTGTGATAATTTTCGTTGTCGGAAATGATACCTATGTTATGAGTAGATGATGCCTATGTTACGATTTCGGTAGCTGTATCTTAAATGGTTCGGAAATTATGTTCAACTATGCCTATAGGTAAGCTTAGGATCTCAATGAACATGCAGTCATTTTAGTTGTTGGGGGTGATACATATGTTATGAATTTAAGAGCAGTATATTCAACAGGTCAGAAATCACGTCCAACTATGCTTGTAAGAACACATAGGGCATAAATGACTGTAATATTTTTTGTTGTTGGGGGTAGTGGGTATGTTATAAATTTGACTGCTGTAACTTAATTAGTTCGGAAATTATAAAGAAATAAGCTTATAACTATGCATGGGACATAAATCACTCTGCGATCAATTTCTTTGTCGAAGGTGATGTATATGTTTCGAATTCGGTGACTGTAACTTAAACGGCTCGGAAATTATGGACAACTATGCTTTTAAGATCGCATAGGAAATAAATGCATATGCGGTCATTTCCGTTGTCGGGGGTGATGTCTACATTACGAATTTGGTGATTGTATCTTAAATGGTTCGGGAATTTCGGCCAACTATGCTTATAAGCATGTATAGGGCATAAATGACTGTGATAATTGACTTTGTAGGGGGTGATGTCTATGTTACGAATTTGACAAATGTATCTTAAACAGTTCGGGAATTACAGACAACCATGCTTATAAGTATGCATAGGGCATAAATCACTCTGTGGTAATTGTCGTTGTCGGGGGTGATGTATATGTTACGAATATGGGGACTGTATTTTAACCAGGGTGGAAATTGCGACTAACTATGCTTATAAATTCGTATAGGACATAAATGACCATGCGGTCATTTTCATTGTCGGGAGCGATGTCTATGTTATGAATTTGGTGACTATATCTTAAACAGTTCGCGAATTATGGTTAACTATGCTTATAGGTATTCATATAGCATAAATGACTGTGATAATTGTCGTTGTCGGGGGTGATGTCTATTTTACGAGTTTGGCAACTGTATCTTATACAGGGTGTAAATAACGACCAACTATGATTATAAGTTCGCATATGGCATAAATGGCCATGCGCTCATTTTTGTTGTCGAGAGTGATGTCTATGTTATGAATTTGGCGACAGTATCGTAAACAGTTCGGCAATTACGTCCAACTATCCTTATAAGTGCATATAGGGCATAAAAGACCCTTCGATAATTTTCGTTGTCGGGTATGATGCCTATGTTACGAATTTGACGCTTGTATCTTAAACGGTTCGGAAATTATTGTGACCTATTCTTATAAATATGCATAGGACATAAATGACCCTGTGTTAATTTTCGTTGACGGTGGTGATTTGTATGTTATTAATTTGGTGACTATATGTTTCACGATACGGAATTTGGGTTAACTATGCTCATACGATGTGAGAAGTCGCATGACAGGGGGCAATGAACACAAACATTCTTCAGTCAAGATGGATGGTGCTGACTTGTCAGTGACGGGACCCTTTTGAGAGCCTCGCGTAGCCTATCAGAGACGAGATCCTTGCGTACCTGGTTGCACATTCCGGCTGAAATTGCACAATTTTCTGGTGAACAAAAATTTTAAAAAATTATTAAATTATTTGGGTAAGGTCAAAGTTAGTAAAAAAATGTTTTCAGAACAGCGCCGAGCACCCCCACCCACAGCCATGAGTCATCCATCCAGCCAGAGTCACACACACTGTCGAACACCGCCCCCGTCAACCATCCTGATGGAGGTATCACGCTACCCCGAACCCCGGCCTGACAACGTGGTTCATCCAGCCGGAGATCATCCACGGTGTCGAACACTGTCCCGTCAATGCCGATCCAGCCGGAGATCATACACATCGTCAGGTATCGTTCGCCGACATTAGAAGCAGTCTAGAGGTCAAACAGCACCACTCGCAGATTTCAGATACAATGTGTAGAAATTTTTTAAATATTAAATTATATATGCAAAATTTTTTATATATACAACATATAAATACATCTTACTTTTTTTATTTATGAGAGGCGAGGTGTTAAACAAAAAACCTTTACTTAGGTTCTTTTAACATAATACATGCTAGCATCCTTTATGATAGGCAACCAGGTTCTCCCCTTCTTCGAGGACCACATGTGACGTAATTTTAAACAAAAAAAATTAAAAACAAAACTTCAAAAACCAAATTTCAAACTAAAGTTAAAAAAAATAATAAAAAAATTTCAAAATTTGTTTTTAAAATGCTGACAATTTTTTAAAAATGATTATGTACTATCTGACAAAATGTAAGCCATAAGTGAGGAATGCGAGAGCAGGAACAAATCCTCGGATACGTCATCGGTGTCCCCCCGACGACGCCCCATGGCTCCCCGCTCCTGGCACCAGCACCAGCACCAGGTGCAATGGAACCGCCTATTTTTAGCTACTTATGAAGTCTTATTCTCTCTTGGAATACTAGCGCGAGTCTTGCACGTCTCTTCCTGTGGTTAAATACGTGGCATGCGGTCGGTAAGAATGTGTCTTTTACTATGCGAGGTAAAACATGACGCAGGGCGTCTCAAGACTATATAAGTCTCGAGACGCCCTACGGGGGTATTTCCTTGTGTGGTAAACTGTCACGTGCTGCACAATGCTCGCTATTTGATGGGCTACTGCCTGGCAAGTAAGTTACCAGGCGCTGGTTGGAGAAAGTTTTTTGACGTGCTGAAATAATTTTGCCTGCGTATGCCGATGAAGTCCGAGGTGTAAGCGACTGATACACTTCTGTATAAGCATAAAAATTATGTCCCTTTGAGAATTGGGAGCCACGGTTGTGTAGTGGTTAGACTACTAGCCTCCAATATAGACGCACCGGGTTCGATTCCCGGCGGGGTTACTCCCGGATTTTCGCTTGTAGTAATCGTGTCGGTGGGTTTTATTGGGGATCTCCTGTTTCCTCCACCCTTTAATTCAGGCGCTGCTCCATACTCACCTCGTTTCACCCTCATTGGCTCTCAAGACCTCGATGTTGAGAGACGCCCAATTCTCTCACTCTCTCTGTCTCTCTTTGTCTCCGTCTCCCTTTGAGAATTACTCCATAGTTCTGCTACGGTAAGGTCAGTACAAGAATATCTCTGCCTTCTAAATAGAAACTCGCACGGATATCAATAAATTATTTCTCCCTTATTTTAACAATTTCTGAACCATGTAATTTATGGTGTAANAGAAACTCGCACGGATATCAATAAATTATTTCTCCCTTATTTTAACAATTTCTGAACCATGTAATTTATGGTGTACTTATACTGAATCAATATCTTATTTCATTATTACAACAAATGATCTGTAGGCTTTGTGTTTGCATGTAGAAGGCTAGGACAACAACACGATTCAATAATCAGTTGCCCGTAGAGAATATGATTAATCGCTGAGCTTCTTAGTGCNGAAGGCTAGGACAACAACACGATTCAATAATCAGTTGCCCGTAGAGAATATGATTAATCGCTGAGCTTCTTAGTGCACTTTACCCACCAAAAATAACCTTTTTGTGCATTACGCACATATATGTGTGTGTACATTGTGTCAGGACGGATTGAAAGTAGTTTGCAAGAACAAAGCTGTTGAGCAAATTTAATTTTCATTTGTGATATTTTAATTTTACTACTTACTCAAACGAACATGCTGGAGGGTAACTTATGTCGCATATAAAAAGACGTCTGTTTGAAAAAAAAACNTTACTACTTACTCAAACGAACATGCTGGAGGGTAACTTATGTCGCATATAAAAAGACGTCTGTTTGAAAAAAAAACATTACTGTGCACTCCAATGACTCACAGCCAGACAGTAATGACAGTTACTGGGCACACAAATGACTCNAAAAAAAAACATTACTGTGCACTCCAATGACTCACAGCCAGACAGTAATGACAGTTACTGGGCACACAAATGACTCAGCCAGTCAGTAATGAAAGTTACTGGGAACTCAAATGACTCAAAACCAGCCAGTAATAAAAGATGCTGGGCACTCCAGCACTCCAATGACCCACAGCCAACCAGTAATGAAATCTACTGTGCACTCCAATCACTCAAAGTCAGCCAGTAATGAAAGTAACTGGGCACTGCGATGACTTAAACGAGCCAGTAATGAATGTGGTGTGGTGGCACGTTAGAATACAGGTACTCAAGGGATGGGTTTTCCTTCAAAGGTTAGTTTGGTTGGTAAACTTCTACCTTGCAATGAATACGAGTAAATGTGTTGAGCTTTCAAAGTTTTACATTTTGCTGAAAGAAGAAATGAATCATGGCAAAGTACCACCTGGTAGATTATACGTACCTCGTGCTGTTGGTTTCCAGACGTTCGGCAAGAAACGTGTCATTTTATAAGCAAATTTTTTTGNAGATTATACGTACCTCGTGCTGTTGGTTTCCAGACGTTCGGCAAGAAACGTGTCATTTTATAAGCAAATTTTTTTGTGTGCGGCTTGATTGGTGTGGTAATCCAAAATTTCAGATATTTGTAACTTGATAAAGTACAGGTTTTGTCTGATAATAATTTTTATATTATCAAGTGTTTTGGAGCAAACTTTTATATCAGTGTTGTCAAAGTTGACTTGGATATTGATACAGAAACTTATGTAGCTTTGTTAATAAACCACGTAAATCACGTTTACTTNAGATTATACGTACCTCGTGCTGTTGGTTTCCAGACGTTCGGCAAGAAACGTGTCATTTTATAAGCAAATTTTTTTTGTGTGCGGCTTGATTGGTGTGGTAATCCAAAATTTCAGATATTTGTAACTTGATAAAGTACAGGTTTTGTCTGATAATAATTTTTATATTATCAAGTGTTTTGGAGCAAACTTTTATATCAGTTTGTCAAAGTTGACTTGGATATTGATACAGAAACTTATGTAGCTTTGTTAATAAACCACGTAAATCACGTTTACTTTAATTTTTTTAATTATTCATTTTGAGTTATTTTTCATACTACAGCATGTGTGTATTCATTTGTGCAAAATAACTTTAAGCATACGAGCTTTTTTTTTTGGTACAATGAGCTTTGCAGTGTCCACCACAGGTGAAAAATAACCTACCCGTGCGTGATGTATATAATTCTGTGCACTGGGTCAGAGTGTGTTAAATGAAATG
>NQII01005816.1:12214-60048 GCA_002778355.1 Clitarchus hookeri
ATTTTCAGTTCATTTATAATATCAGTAAGATTTATACAAATAATACTTACCATTCTTGAGATACAGCGCCTCTGCGATTCGTTTCGAAATAGAATCCTTTAATTTTGTATTCATATAATCTGGGTGTTTTACGTCGTATAAACATTTTTCGCTTCGAACAGCTTCAATGAGTTCCTCCATTTTGCAAACACTCGCGCCACTGCCACTCGAAAACAATGTCTCGGTCACCTAGCCGACACGCGCGTACACGCTCATGTACGTGCCTGCGTCGACACGTGAGAGCAAATGCGGAGTTTGGTACTGCGCCATAGGTTTTAAATACTGCCACTCGCACGCAGCTCGTGACTGCCAATGCGAGTGTGGGCATGTGCGGCGGGCTTTAGGCCGAGAAGCGCGGGAGCGATAAGGGCGACACTGCCACGCGCATCAAATACGCCAACGCCTATAAGCGCAAGGCTCTGAACTGGCGTGCAGTGTTCTCGTCGTGCTGCGTGTATAGTCCATGCTGTATAAGAAGGCCACTTTCTGACAGGTCTGCGAAAGTAGCGCCACTGTTTACATTTGACTACATCTGACTACGTATCCTTCCACCATCAGCTGGTCCGTCAAGTCGGGTCTGTATTTTTTATCAACACACTGTCAGCTAATCCACTTGCCATTGTACTGTAATGCTAAACAAATTTTAAAATATTTTAAGACTGACATTTGTCTAAAAAAATAAGTAGGTTACAAAAGTAAAAATATGAAATGCTGCAAATAATTAAATATTTGCTAACTCTGGTTTAATTTGTCCGAGAAAGTGAATTTGGATTAACATTTGCGAGACGGTCTGTTGTTTATATTATCATACTTTCGACATTATAGCTTATATATTCGATTTGGAAATATGTGACGTGGAATAACGTTAGAATTGCTTAAAAACTTTCACGCGTGTCTCACTTTCTACGGAAACAAGGAGATGGGTTTCAAGAGAACAATATGGCGTATAATTTACGTAGACGAACGATTACAGGCCGAATTTAAATTACTTGTAGGTACTCCAAATCGTTGAACATGAAATATAAGCCACTTTAAAAATTATGCAGAGCTCGTCGTGGAAAAATATAACTATTGGTATCAGTTTGTAAATTCGTTATATTTCGCGCAGGAAAGCGGTTAATTTCTGGCTGGTATTACCTCGCATAATATCCGAGAGATGGCGCGCACATCACGTCACGGCGAAGTTTGAGCCACTGTTTTTGTATAACAGATAGCGTCTTTTTTAAAGTTTATTGTTCTTATATTACGGACTCGATATATATTTCAAATTCGTGTCGTTGCGTCAAATTATTAGAAAAAATAATTCAACAATATTATGCAATATTTTTGTATGCTTTTGGAATTAATATCAAGGACGTGTTGAAAGAGAGGTTGGACAGGGATGATACGACGTGAAAAAGCTTTCTGAAGTTAGCACAACTTCAGAAATCTTTTCCACGTCGTATCACATTATCACGAAGTTTAGTTTTTAACACTAACAACCATTGTTTTGTGACCTTGTAAAATAAAATGTATTAATAAATCTAAGAACACTTTCTTATCGGCGTATTTTCTGCGATTCTGATGTGCATCGGCAGTGCACTCAGAATAGCCAACTTAATTTTAACTTTTGTTCGTTCGTGCATCAGCTGATACAGGATTTTCTAAATGGCACTTTGTTTGTTTCGTATTCTTCAGGTTGCCACTCACTGACTGTCAAAAAGTGGCCTTCTTATACCGTATGGACCATACCTATGGGACTTTCAGCGGTGACCATATCATTTTATTAGTGGGAAGTCTTTAGGAAGGTTCAATGCAGGCCCCTATAGCAGTTTTGTATGCATCTGATGCTCGCTTCACCCCCCCCAAAATTGTTTTTTATTGGTTGATTACTCACGCTCGTTCAACCCGCCACCAATGTTTATCATTGGTTAATTAGTTGACAGGCCTCCACCTCCCTCACTTTGCTTATTCCGTCGTATGCAGCCATATTGTTTTTATTTAGTTTGTCATTTGTTTTGATTTTCAACACCTAGGAGATGCAAGTGTATTAGTTATCGGTTTAGTCACGAGAGGAAATGTCGATTTCGCCACCATGTCAGTTATTGACCTTGACCTTACCCCAAAGACATTCAACTGGAAAAATCGCAGTCCATACGATTGTAAATTACAATCTTAATATCATGGTCACACTTAAACCATACATTAGGTGTCATTTATGGTGTGTGCGGTGCTACGTTCAGTGCTAAGTGTGGTGCTCATTGTGGAGCTGATTGTGGTGCATGTGGATGTTGATTGTGAAGGGTCGGTCTGACAGGAGTCAGTTGTATACTTTAAACTGCCAAGACGAACACTCAGGCACTTCCAAACTCTGTCCTAAGTACCTAGAACAGGTCCAAAAACGCCAAGTCCAGGCTGAAAATCTCAGGACGCAACTTCAACAAAAACAACAAACCTCTCGGACAGCCCCAGTGCCGGTCACAAATCTGGCTAAATGCCAGAAGATATCTGACGCAAAAAATCTACCACAAAGTCTCTCGTACGCACAGGCGTCCGTAACTACCAGCTACAGTCCCCACTCTACAACCTTCCGCGCAGGAAACAAGCACACAGAATCCTGCCAGCTGCACGGCCTAGCACTCTGCATCTCAAGGTGTGCCGGGTGGATTGGGAGAGGCGATTCAGGATATGAATTCGCTTATGCGATTCTTGTCCGAATCAAGATTCTCGACCATCATGGCGCAAAGTCAGTTGATAACAGATCCCCAACAAAAATCATTCATACTTTTAAAAGCCCTCAGCTCTTTTTGTGCCAAGTAAATACATCTCGGTCCTTCCCCTACTAAGTAGTCCCGGAAAACTCCTGGTATTTAAAACATAAACACATGCTCTGACGAGTGAGATAAAAACCGAAACTTAAAAACCTTTGTTAACCTATATAAGAGGCAAAAACACGGAAAATCGCTCTTCCCTACTTTTAACATATTTAATGGAATTATTGTAACTACTTTTTAACCTCAATTAACAGTTTTTAAAAATCCCGATACATTTCTCAATTTTAAAATACGCTTCTCGTAAAAAGCCGACAGTGCTGCCACCTCTGGAGTGGTGGAGGAAGCCCCGCCTCCCACGTGACCACTCGGCCAATCAGAGGCCTCCGACCCAATGAAACTAAAGTTACAACTATTAGTTCGCTTTTCAAGCCTTCTTTAACAACATCACGGAGCTTTATCAAATAGTTATTGAACAAATAACGTACCAAACTATATCGTGCGCACACACGCACGCACGCAGACAGAGACAGACAGACAGATATATATATATATATATATATATATATATATATATATAGAGAGAGAGAGAGAGTGAGAGAGAGAGTACGCGTATTTTAACGGAATATTCCTTATACAAACACAAGTAAACTTTCAATTCCTTCTGAATTAAAACTAAATCTTAAAACCACGCGCAAAATCACTACTTTAATACCAGTTACCTAAAATCACCGTTCATAAAATTATTTAAATTTCAATTACAAACCACATCTTGTGAAATTCACGAACGAACTAAAATAGTTTTATAACAAACCCTAAAATTTAAAACCCGTTTTCTATTACTACAAAATCAATATATACATTTTTCCAGTTTTTTGTACAACCAAAATCACTGAATATAACAATACTTAACTATTAATTTTGAATTACAAAACTTTTCTCGTGCAACGAACATACGATGTTAAGAAAATTTAGAACACCACTTTGGCAATTAAAAATCTTAAAAATTTTAATAAAAACCTGCAAATTTTTCAAAATTCCCCTTTTTATTAATTACAACAAAACTAAAGTAGAGCCACAAACCAGGCCTCTCCTCTCTTCCTGTACAGGCAGGGGGAGGGGAGGGGAGGGGAATATTTCTGGGACATCTGGGCTAACTGGGGAAACTCAGTTGGCCCATAAATGTTAGCTGCAGAGGGCAACCCCCGTATCTACAGATTGGCATGGTGTGCAGGGAGTTGGGAAGGGGCTAATCTTGCTCCTTCCTAATCTCCCTGTAGGCTACATGAAACCCCATTGGGTGGTCAAGGGCCCCTCACGGGGTCTGCACTACCCCTGCTCTCAGCTTCGGCAGCGATGAACAATGGCGGGGACGACTCAACAGCCATCATTACCGACGCAATGGTAGGTCCGGACGGACTACCACGCGACCTTGAGATCACCATCATGACACCGCCCGTCGACGGTGTCTGGCGCCCAAGTCGTGTTACCTTCACTTTTAATTCATTCCCATATTTTGTCACCGCCCTTCAAAACCAGTATACACCAATCCCAGAGCTATATTGGTTTCCATATTTTCACACTGAAATATTTAAAGCATATATGAGCATCACTTATTTACAAGCTGCATGCAAAAATTAATCTAAATTAATCTGAAAAAAATTTTTTTCCAACTTTTAGCTGACCCTTTAAAAATTACTTAAGTTAAACACCCTATAATGTGTTATACAGACAAACACTATCTAGCGATTACAAGAACTAAGGAATATCCCAAGTTTGTCCTCTCTATCTGGGACACCAAATAAGTAAATGGGCCGTTTAGGGAAATCCTTAAAGGACGAAAAAAAGATATCCCAATGGGAGATCCCAGGGAGCTCCTTGAAGGACATAGTAGGAATATCCCGAATTTGTCCATTAAGGGTTTTTCTGGGACAACAAGTATGTTAATGGGACATCCTAAGAAGCTCCTTGAATGACACATTAGGGATATCGCAAATTCGTCTACTGAGGATATTTGTTATGCATTAAGGAGGTAAATGGACATCTTAGGCTCCCTCAAGGAACGAACCAGGGATGTAAAAATGGGACCATGAATTTGGGTTATCTGAATTTTTATCCACTGAGGACCTCTCTGAGGCATTAAGGAGGTAAAAAGGACATCCTTGGGAGCTTCTTTATGGGAGATCAAGGGATCATCCATTACAAATGTTCACAGGATGTCCTAGGGATGTTACAGCCATAGGCATCCTCAAGAGGTGACCCTAGGATGTCCTGAAGACTGCGTGTGTCCGTTGGGTACCTCTCATAGGCCCCATCCTCCACTCATTGTATAGATTATCAGTGCCGCCTTTGGCGCACATGCTGCGCCACTTGGCTGGACAACTTATCATACCATTATTCTCCACTGCTCTACACATTCCTCCAATGTGGGGTCCTTCAGTTGTGTCCCTCTTGATATTGCAATTTTAATGGACAGCAGTGTATTTTCCACACTAACACATTCTAGTAGCAGTGGTCGAACTATAGCAGGTATTGGTCACCATACCAGGAATGTGTGCTCTGCCATCTTTACCACAACCGAACCCTGCAAATCCTATAAGCAAGACTTTAAAATATATCTTTATTATTTTTCACAATGTTTTAAAATATTTTAAATTTTTATTTCCTTAACATTTCAATTTTTTTATATTTTGTAATTTTTTATAAAATTTAATTTTTAATTAATTTTAAAATTTTGTTATCATATATTTGTTGGGTTTAAGGTCACACAGAAATCAAAGATGGGGATAGAGGTCAATCATTCAAACAAACTTGGTCACTGTCCCACCTTGTTAATTTTTAAACTGTCTTCGGTTTGCACACACTTTCTGCTGTTTCCTCTACACTTATTTTTCAGTACCTCTACCAATGGGAACAAAATACTTGCTACTTGCCCGGAGTTATTCCTGTGCAACCATTATGGCGTGGGACTTGATGCATTGTAGTTTATCCAAAGCAGTTTGTATCTTGTAATGCAAATTTGTAGTTGGAAATGAAACTTACTGCTTGCTGTACAGAGTTTTTTCTGTTTCCATTGCTATCCTGTCATCAAGGCTAACACGGATGTGCCAGAAATATTATATATATGCAGATAAGGCTATGCAAATATATTGCATTGGTTAGTTCTAACCAACAAGGAAAATTATTTCCATAACAGGAGTGGCAGCGAATCATTTCTGCTCCTGCATTAGAGTGCAGGCAGCTATTCCTTGAAAACATGGTACAGTATCTGCACCTAGACAGAATTTTGTAAATTGGTGCAATATTTCTTCTAAGCCGATTTTACAATAACCATTTGTCAAGTACAGCAGTGATATAAATTCTACATGCCTAATGTACTAGTTAAATTTATTTGGTGGCTGTTGGAAATTCTTAATCTTAAAACTGTGATGGAGTCGAAGTCACTTGACAACCAGGTATTTTGCACCGATGGAAGTGAATTGTGATGGAGACAAAACAGAATGCAATGACGAGGGAAATGAGGGCAGTCAGTCTCCACTGCAGCGCCTGTGGTTCTGTTCAATTCCTGGCAACCAGAGAATGTTACTGTGGTTCTACACTTGAAGTAGACATCTTTAGCTTTCCTATTCGTCAACACATAATAGCAGACATTTAATCTACATTGACCAACCTCTAAGAAGGTTCCTCCCATCCCGAGTTGTGCTGAGGGAGGCAAGGGCAATGATCAGAACATTCTTGCAACGATAACCCAGTATATTCAATCCTCCCAAGGACAGGAGGCAACATTAGTCCCGATAGGCTTACTGCAGCGCGCGTTTGAGTGATGTGGTGGCCTCTTTGTAACTGTGCGCTCTTCTCTGGTCACCGGTGATATCACTGTGCAGCCTTGAAAAACAGTGTTTCGCTCGTCCGACAGAGAGGGCAAAGGGAAAGGATGCGGTGCGACTGCACATAACAGTATACTAACAATAGACATGGTCCATTTGGGAGGGTTTACAGGGGCTTGCAGTGCATCCTGCGAAGTGGGAAGGTCCCTCTCGGTATGTTAGCAGCACACTCTTGTGTCACCAGTATTCAGAAGTTGATATAATTTTTTTTATTTGGGGAGGCTCCAAATCTTGCTAAGCCAGCATAAGCCCCATCACAGTTTTGTGGGCTTTCCAGTATGCATGTTAAAAAGTGACTCGGGCATCACGGCATGAGCAGGGTTGTCTGGTACCATGGCTGCAACTGTAGCCGCAGACTCACCCCGAAAGAGGAACAGTCTACAGATGGGAACAGCACAGTAAACCAAGAAAGCGGAGAGCGCGCTGAAAAAATTTCTGCACAACAGCTGCAGAGGTTAGAAACTAAATACCTTAAAGGAAAAAAAAAACGTGAGAAAGTAGGGTGGTTGTTAGTTAGCGAAAATAGTAATTGCAGTGATTGGTGCAGGGTGGTATGAACCGTGTGTAGCCACTGCTGGACCGTAACCAGGGTCACATCGTCATATGGCCCTGATGGCATGGGACAGAACTGAGACCCCCGCCCATTAAGATGCTAGTAATCTCTCTGAAACGCAGAAAAAAAAGGTTAATGTCACAGACAAAAACAGATCATTTAGGATGGGGAAAGGAAAGGAGGGGGTGGGGAAGGCTGCATTGTAATGAAATAAAACTACTTGTTTAGTGCCCTCACTGCTTTCCCCTGAATTTTCTGTTGTATGTTAACAGGTGCCCCCCCCCCTTCCCAAAAAATAAACAAACATATGACATTAAATGTTACCTTTTGCAGCTTCCAGCTATCAGTAGCAAAACTAGGCATTTTTCTTGGGTGGATAAAAATTATGTAGTGCGTTTCGCAGTTAAACTTAAGCATTTATTAGTTTGAATTTTCATTGCCTTTGTGTAAATTGCTGTTCCGTATATGTATAATTTCAGTCTACTCTCAACAAATTGAAAATGAAAACATTAGAATAATTTTTGTACTGAAGACAATACACAATTAAATAAATTAAGCTTGCATCACTGCAACACAAGATACTCGCTACGTACAGAGGCAAAAGGCGCGTGCTACCAGGCAGATTGTGTTGGGGATTACAGTAGAACTCACACATCACCAAGACAGAGCAAAAAGAGTAACAACTCGTAAAATGTAACGTCACTCTAATGAGGAATTGTCAGTAAAAGCCAGTGTACGAATTGGACTTTCTTTTAATGCAGTGGAAGAGAGAGACAACAAAAAAAAAGGGGGGGAAGGGGGGATGTAGTTGGTTTTGACTATGTACCCAGGCAAGGTGGTAGTTGGTTTTGAAATGTATGCATAAATTCCTCAAAACAGTTTGGTTTAGTGGAATTGCAGAAGGCAATATTTTTGTTAATCTGATCGTGTTGATTAATAATCCATCATTAGAAAATCAACATATCTTCAAAATCACAAGATTGTATAAATGGTCAGGGTTGCACCCCCTATTTTTTCCAAGACATAATTTGATTACAGACACTACTGCTTGTAGATCTTTGCCCAGTTAAAAATTATCCAGGAGTTAAATGTTTAATCGTAAATACTTGAAGTGTGCAATAATCTTCAATTCTTTTCCATTTTCCAGGGGCATGTACAACCCTGAGAAATCACTTTAGACCATGGGTAATATATAATTTTCATATTTTTCATCCTGATGAATAGACAGATAGAGTTTGTCCATGTGATTATGTTTCCTTCTGCAGTATTTCATCACCACATCCAAAAATCATGGAAGTTGATTAAACATTACTCCCTTTGCACCTTCCTGCTGCATAGCCCAGTAAATACATAGTTTTGTAATTTTATCTAATACCCTTTAAACTACGGTTATTCTACATGTGTGCATTATGCAAGTTTTCCATCTTATGGGGTCTGCCTATCTGGAGTCATTTCCCACGTTTCAGGTTGAGAAGCACGGGAGTGATAAGGACTACACTGTTACGCTCATCAATACGCCGTCACCACTAAACCAAGGCTCTGAACTGATGTGCAGTGTTCTCATTCTGTGTGCACCTATGGGATACAATCATTTTATTGGTGGTAAATTTGTTGCAAGGTTCAATGCAGGGCCCTTGAGTATTTTTGTATGTATCTTATGCGTATATTTTGAAATACAGCACTTTGAAAAAAACAGTTCATAGCTATGTTGGAGTGATCTGAAATGTGTGTTCTTTTTGTAGATCAGCCCCTTTTTCAAACACATGATAAGTAGGTCCTCAAGTTGTCGTTTGCAAACTGTGATATCACTTTGGAGTGACGCGCGTGGTTCAGTTTTTGCTACAGCTGTTATGTTATAGCACCGAGTCTTGGGTGCCTTATAGCTCTGCGAACGTCATTTATTTAGCCACCGGAAAATAAAAAAAGGGGCAAGGGCGGTACCAGAGAGGTCCACAAGGAACATGACCCCCTCCCCTTTCCAAAATAAAATCCTCACATTGACATGAAATTGCCATGTAAATGTTTTAAAACTGAAATAAAGTACAGTGATGTCAGAATTCTTTAAAAATGCTGATTATAATTAATTAATTTAGTATAGTTTCCTATAATTATAAAAGTGCTCCATTTCGTGCCACAAATCAAATGTCTAGTCATGCGACTGCGAATGGAGGAAAGTTGAGGTATGTTTCTGGAGAGGGTTATTGTAGTAAAAGGCACACAGACAGTCTGCGAAAAGGTCCCATAACTTTAAATTAAATACCGGTGTTAGTGTCTGAGGGTTTTCAAAAAAGAGGACCCTGATCCTACTGAATACTTCAAGAGCCGAGTCAAAAATGTTATTTTGGAGCTGCAAAACCTCATATTTATTTATTGTACTATGATACATTATGGATTCATTCCTGTGCTAATTATTTTGAAGATTGATTTCAATTACTGTAATTCAGGATGGCTTTG
The DNA here is from genome assembly GCA_002778355.1 of Clitarchus hookeri. NCBI lineage: Eukaryota > Metazoa > Arthropoda > Insecta > Phasmatodea > Phasmatidae > Clitarchus > Clitarchus hookeri. The sequence goes on from NQII01005816.1 coordinate 21,898, forward strand.
AACCTGCTGGGGTAACTTTGAACCGCTTAAAATGTTTTGTTAGTTTTAGCATCATCTAGTGAAAAGGCAGCAAATATTAGCAGGGTAGATAAAATTAAAATTTTTAAATAACTAGCTAAAGTTCTCTATTTAAAATAAAATCGACATCAGCCTATGTTCAATGTAAATCTCTATACTCTCGTGTGGCAATCTCTCATCCCTGCCCAGTGTTATCTAGCACGTGCAGTGCAGCTCTTCTTGCTAAGTTAAAACAAGATAGGTTCAATCAAATCCCTTTTTTAAGAAACTACTCTGTATTTTTAAAATTATTATTCAGATACATTTTTTTTAAATACAACTATTTTTGCGATTTTCCAAACCTTTTAACTGGAATAACAACTGCATTTAAACATTTTAAAAGTTTAAGTGTGGTTGGTTAGAAGAGTATCAGTTGCTTCTGTTTAATCATTTTACCTAAAAAAAAGTAAAAATCGCAGTCAGAAAAATCTTTTAATTAATAAATTCGTTTGAATTCAAATTTACTTTAAAAGAACTTTTTCTTTTGTAACAATGTTTAATTAAGCTACTGATACCACCTGAACCACACCACTCTACCAATTTATTTTCCTATTTATTCCTGAGCATAGTAATTCAGTTTGTCGATATAATATTCCTAGTTGGTAATTGGGATTATCTATCTTTGTGAGGAAATTCCTCCGATATTGTTCTACTGATTGTGATATTAATTAGAGCATAATATTACTTATATTTAGATTAATAGGAATATAAAGTAAAAATATATTTCTTTGTATGTTTTGAACTGTATGAAGCTTAATTAATATAATAGGGATAATTTTGGAAAGCTATTAAACAATGCTAATCAAGCTTATATTATACATTACCTTACAATATTAATATAAAAATAAGTACCTAATAAAATATTGTCCACGAAAACAGGCGGTTCAAAAATGATTTTAACTAACAAACATATCAAAACACAAAAAACTTGTACACTCTCTTTTATGTGTAAAACGAAATGTGTAGTGGAAAGTGGAGAAGTTGGGATAGCTCATAACAATCTTGAGAGTGTAGTAATGAAATTGTAGCAAGGTATGGAACAGTATCAGAATGCAATGATGGAGGAAACTCGTGAACCCCAAGAAAACCTGCTGACTGGCAGCATCGTCCATCGATGTGGAGTTACAAAACCTACCATACCTATTGGTCCAAGCAAACTATGGATAAGTTTGCTTCAGTCTTTCTTTCACTGATCATGTAGATCATTTAAAGTGAATGTTAAAATATGACACCAATAAATATGTTTTGTTTAATTTTAAAGACTTCAACACCAACCCATCATACTGAAAATGCATACATAGTTTCCAACAATTTAACTTATCTCCACGACTGGTTCAGTCTCCAGTGGCAATCAGGAATGGGGAAGCAAGTGACCATGGCTTGTATCGAGGGACCATTCCAGCATTCACCTGAGTAATTTAGGAAAATAATGGAAAATCAATATGCCTGTACTGGAACACAAACCCTGGTCTTCTTAGAATGGACTCCAGTGACTTTGCCACTACGCTCCATGAAAAAAACATGTGAAGCAGTACTTTTGATTTTTTTTGTTGTACTAAATGCGTCTTGTCAAAACAAAAAAAAAACATTTTTGAGGGTCTTTGAGAAAGCATAAACAATAACTCACTTGTAATAAAAGCATAACATGTTACAGGCACGACCATGCGGCTGCTGGCAGTCATGTTGCTGGTGCTAGTGAAGCACGTCGACATGATCGAAAAAGTGCTCGACACCGGTGAGGCTATCACCAACATCCTGCGCGAAGGCATCGAACAGGCCAACACGGAGCCTCGCGACGAGCTCGAGATATACTATGAATACGACTTTATAGTAGTGGGTGCGGGCAGCGCGGGCTGCGTAGTCGCCAACAGACTCTCCGAAGTACCGGACTGGAAAGTGCTGCTCATCGAAGCAGGTCCGGAGGAGAACTACGTCACGGGTATTCCAATTCTTGTCAACTACCTTCAGTTTTCCAACCTTAACTGGAAATATAAGACCGAACCATCAGACACTGCATGTCTAGGACACACGAATCGACAATGCAATTGGCCACGTGGCAAAGTCATGGGAGGCTCTAGTGTTTTGAACTACATGATCTACACTCGAGGACACTGGCGTGATTATGACAACTGGGAGAGAATGGGGAATGTGGGGTGGGGCTACGAAGACGTCCTTCCCTACTTCAAGAAGTCAGAGGACAATAACATAAAAGGATTGCCAGTGGATGCCGAGTACCATTCTAAAGGCGGTTATTTATCAGTCAGTAATATACCTTACCGCAGTAAGTTAGCAACGGCATTTCTCGAAAGTGGTGTTGAGAAGGGTTATAAAGTCTTGGACTACAACGGCGAAAATCAAGTAGGCTTCTCTTATCTGCAAGTCACCATGAAAAATGGGACACGCTGGAGTTCATCACGAGCCTTCCTGCACCCAATACGACACAGAACGAACTTGCATGTAAAGAAGTCATCTCGAGTAACTAAAATTCTCATCGATCCACGAACAAAAGTGGCTCAAGGAGTAGAGTTCATAAACAATCATAGAACGTATAGAGTAGGTGCCTTGCGAGAGGTAATTTTATGTGCAGGAGCCTTAAACTCACCCCAGCTTCTCATGTTGTCTGGTATAGGCCCAAAGGAGCATTTGGAAAGTCTTGATATTCCTGTTATTAAAGATCTTAAAGTAGGTTACAACCTAATGGATCACATTGCCCTCGGTGGAGTGGTTTTTGTTTGTAACGAATCCTCCTTTCGAACGTACGATTTAATAGCCAACCCAAGTAATTACATTGATTATTTTTCACGTCAAGGCGGCCCCTTCAGCGTACCAGGGGGCTGTGAAGCCTTAGCTTTCTTCGACCTTAAACACCCAAATGATGCCAATGGATTTCCTGACATAGAAATTTTATTTCAGGGAGGCTCCGTTGTTTCCGATCCTACACTAAGAAGAAATTTTGCCATCAATGACACTTTATTTGATGAAGTTTACACAGAGATTGAAAAAGAGCAAACCTGGATGCCACTACCTATGTTACTTCGTCCCAAAAGCAAAGGCAGAATCATGCTAAGGGGTAAAAATCCTAAACTTAGTCCTTTAATATACCCTAACTACTACACAGTGAAGGAGGATTTAGATACAATGGTTGCTGGAATTAAAATGGCGATAGATCTAAGCAAAACTGAAGCTATGAAAAAGGTTGGCTCTAAAATTCATGACAAAAAACTTCCAGCATGTGACCAATTTGAGTTTGGATCAGACGAGTACTGGGGGTGCGCAGCACGGCAGCTTACCTTCACCATCTACCACTACACAGGCACATGCAAGATGGCACCTGCTTCAGACCCGACAGCTGTGGTGGATCCCAGACTGCGAGTGCACGGGGTTAAGTACCTCAGGGTTATAGACGCCTCTATCATGCCCATCATCCCCAGCTGTCACACCAATGCTCCGACCTATATGGTCGCAGAGAAAGGATCAGACATGATCAAAGAAGACTGGGGCAGGCAGGAATACACAGGTACTTACAGGAACATTTACTAAGCTACCCATCAACTGCAAAAATGTCATTTCTTTTATTTTCCTGTTAACATCAACTTGTGATGTTAACATTGCTGTGTAATGGTGGCTGAATATCCCACACATGCTCAGGTACAAAAGTGAAAATTATTTTACTAACATACAAAATTTGGAACTCTCAAGAACATTATAGTTTTAAGAGGAGAGCAACAAACAAATGTTATTGTTTTGATGGTATGTGCAAACTTGAAACATGAATGTACTTTTTCTCCAAAGCCAGGAATATTTTGAGCTGTTAAAATGCAATTAACTCCAGAGGTTTATTTATAACTTTTGATTTACCAAAGTCATTGTCTCTTCATTTCCTCTGAAAATATATTTAGAATTTAACAAACCAAGTTTTGTGCCACACATACAAAGCCTGGAAAGAAAAGAAGAAAAAAAGTTGTCTAAACTACTGGTTTTGATGCGTGATACAAGTGGGTTGAGGGTCTAGCACTTATCTATGTCTTCCATTAGCTGCTGTAGCTTCCAATTATGAATTAGATGTAGTAAAACAGCACACATTTGATGTCAAATGTAACTGATTATCATGTTAGGAGAATGTAGTTTCCCAATGGGAATAACAAGATATAATAGTTAATGTGCTATACTAACTGCAGACAGATATGCCAGTACACTAGGCACGTAACTAATAATACAACTGTGTTTTTGTTGCTTTGCAGCAAACTTTTAGTGTTTGCCTGGATCATGGAATGTTCATCAGCGACACATGCAAGCATACAGGTAGTGAAATTCTATTAATTTATGTAAATAAATATACATGTTTTTCATTAAAAATAAAGTCACTGAATTTCTGTGTCAATACAAATCTCAGATGACCTCTGAAAGACCACTCCAAAATGTTTACTATGTTGTCTAAAAATGTGTGGATGTGTAATTGTACAGACATTTTATTTTGGCATTTTTAAGTTTAAATAGGTGTCAACTGATTTCAAAAAAAACATAAATTAACTATATTATGTATGGAGCAACTATTAACTTTGACATTAAAATATATTTAAAAAAATTAATTTTGGCAATATCATATGCTACGCTATTCCGCTATTCCGGTACAGGCGCTTCCGGGTAACGCTACATGAGCTCGTGACGTGGGTACGCACTTCACGCACTTCGTAACACTGTAATATACTCACGCTTGTCTGTCCTTGTTGTCAAGTAGATCATTCCGTGTAATCTCGTCTCTTAGTTGGGCAAGCCATCTTGACGCGGTCGGTTACCAGAGTTGGAATGTAATGATTATGGATTTGCCCGGCGCCACAGCTCCGGGGTGAGCTGTTAAGATTTTTGGGTCGTTCGGCCGACGGCCCAGGGGTTATCTGGTAACACACCGTCATATATTATGAAATTGCGAGCTGTATGGCCGCTGCGCACACCTGAATTAATAACGCACTCAAGTTTTATATGTATATAATTATTTTATTGAACACTTTGATCAAACACGTGGTGACTGCATGGTCATATAAACACACTGCTGGATTATAATTACTTAAGGCGCGTGACGCTGCTCTCTCCTCGGTGAGATGTAACATAAAAATACTAGTTGCTTCGTGAATGATATGATGATGCGATTGCTGAGTGAGGTTGCAGCCTGAGAGGCTGGTACCGAGGTTCTTGTGAAACGAGAGACTTACCACGTCCGCTCGCGCCGAAGTGATGTTGCCTACTAGACTGCGCAATGCATCGGCTCGCGCCACCTAAGCACGGCCGACACCTGGCGGTGGAGAGATGAAACAAATGCGACTTAAAATGCTAATGAGATGTAAACATGATATACCTTATATAAACATAATTAAACACAATTTACATAATAAAACACAATTACCCTTGTACTTACATAATAAAACACCATTATATTAATATTAAATATAAGTATTGACTCGTAGCAGCCACTGCATTGCCAACTTGAAAATGTCACATGTCCCTGGCTGGCTATGTATGTGATGGCTGTTTTGACACACGATAATTATGTTATACAACAATACTGAATAAATACTAAACACTAATGCACTCGTGCCCACAAGCCTGTCGGTGTGGTGCGTCTGGTGTAGGCACACTGCGGCAGTCAGTGGGCAAAAGGACTCGTGAATGTGTGGTTCACGTCACGGTTTTTTTTATTTCTTCAGGTTGTTTTACGTCTTGGTTAGTGAAGTAGACATCTCTGGATGCAAGGATTTGTTGTTTTTCCGGATTCCACAATATGTAGGCGTTGCTGGTGTAGCCCACATTAATGTATTTCTTCACTTTCGGATCCAGTTTCTTAGTGTGAGAGAGTACCTTGGAATATGCAACTGATCCAAAGATTTGGAGGCGAGACAAGTCAGGTTTTTTATTGAACCAAAGTTCTGCAGGTGTTAGTTTTATGGCTTTGACGTGAACCAGGTGTTCACCGGTACCTTTGTGCCCACTGTGACTGCCGCCGTAGTTTCCTCCACTCCAGATGCACCACACCAGCGGGCATGTGGGCAAGAGTTATAGTGTATTCAGTGTTATGTAATCAATTAGCGTTCGTCAATATCGTTTAATCAGTGCGACATAATTGATCGGAGTGCATCGGTATAGTTATTTAGGGTTATATGTATGTATTCAGTGTCATAATTATCAAGTTTATTTGTCCATGTGTGTAAATTGTACCAGTGTCAGTAATTATTCAGAGCTTAATAATTTAATCATTATTATTTATTGAACGGAGCACATCAGTTCAGTTATTTAGGGTTATATGTATTTATTCAGTATTTATGTATACCATATTTATCGTTTGTCAAGACAGTCATCACATACATAGCCAGCCAGGGACATGTGACATTATTAGGTTGGCAACACAGTATCTGCTGCGATACTTATATTAATATTAATATAACCCTGATTTATTGTGCATTAGTGCAAGGGTAATTGTGTTTTATTATGTAAATTGCGTAGGGTAATTGTGTTTGATAATGTTAGTCTAAGGTATATCATTTTTGCATCTCATTAGCATTTTTAAGTCACATTTATGTTTCATCTTTCCACCGCTTGGCGTCGGCTGCGCTGAGATAGCGCGAGCCGGCGCAGTTCTCGGTCTAGTAGGCTTCATCACTTCAACGCGGGCGGACGTGGTAAGTCTCTCGTTTCACAAGAAACTCGGTACCAGCATCTGAGACTGCAACCTCACTCAGTAATCGCATCATCACATCATCCACAAAATAACTTGTTTTTTTTTCTTACATCGCATCTAGGCGAGAGCAGCATCACGCACCTTAATTAATCGTAAGCCATTAGTGTGTAACCTTGTACGACCACGCGGTCACCACGTGTCTGTTTCGGTTAAAGTGTTAAATAAAATAATCATCTTGCATATAACCAATAGTGCGTTCATTAATCCAGGTGTGCGCAGCGGCCATACAGCTCACATTTTCTTATTATGTGACGGTGGGGACCCCGAGTCCCCTAGGGTGAGTAACCACGACCCGATCTCATCGCTCAACACTGAGCTGGCGCTCGGCATTTTCACAGCTCGGGGGACACTGCGCGTCCAACCGTATCCCTTCGACAAGGGACGTACCGGACGCACGTCAGCTTTTGTAGGGCTGCGGTTTTAAGTATGTTGCAGTGAGAAGGGCTTCTCCCCACATGTCTTTTTCCATTCCAGAATCGAAAAGTAATGCTCTGATTTTGTCCATTAAAGTCCAGCCAAGTCTCTCAGCATGAGAATTAAGCTGAGGTGTATACGGCGAAGTATAATCTAACTCGATACCCTTTTCGTCGCAATACTCCTTGAAATCCTTTGAAACATACTCTCCACCATTATCAAAGCGTATTTTTTCAACTTTTGAAGACCATTTGTTTTCAATTTTTGTGATGTAATTTTTCAATATCTGTTTTACTTCATATTTACTCCTCAGGAGAAACGTTGCTGAGAAATGTGACCAGTCATCCATGACTGACACAAAGTATCGGTAGTTGTCCCAAGTAGGTGTCTCCAGGGGTCCTACTACATCTGTGTGAAGTATCATTAGAGGTTTCGTTGCACGTTCACGATTGAAACCGAAGGGTTTGCGGCAAGCTTTAGCCTTGAGGCAGACTTCACAAGATTCAAGTGGTTTTAGGTCAGCATCTGTCAGTTTTACACCATGTGAGAGTTTCACAAGTTTCTTGAGGTATTTTGGTCCCAAGTGTCCGAGCTTTCTATGCCACATAGTGTCATTATTGTTTGAGGCTGACATGTGGTGGGTACCAGGGATAGGAATTGCGCTGTATTCACACTCTGAGAAATAATCCCCGGGGATGTCCCGAGATATAAGAATACGCTGGGATGAACCTCAGTGAGAAGGAAACAGGGAAAGTCCCGAAAATTAGCTGATATAAGCCCTCGGCGAAGGAAACAGAGTAACCCCCGGCCCAGATTACTGCCGACACAGCTCCCAGGAACCCCCGCGATGCTTGCTACACCCCGCCTTCACCCCTAGTTTGAGCGAGCGAGTCGCTGACGAGACCGAAATCCTATACAAAAAAAACGTGTGAGTTATGCCAGGGAAGTCCCTGTTTCTGTCGACACAAATTGCTGACAGCCAATTTGAATATATCGAGAGGCGGGTTTATTTCAGGCGCAGCCAAGATGAGCGGTCATTCAATGGTCGTCGGGTAGTTGTGAGCATTCAGTTGTCGTCAGTCATGAGCAGTCAGTCGTGGACCGAGAAGGCAGTTAGGCGAGAGGCAGTCACACCAATGTGCCGGAGTTCGGGACCAGCCCCAGGCAGTAATGTACAATCAGTTGTTCGCAGTCAGTTGTTCAGCCGAGACGGGACTTGTTCGGCGATACAGCCGCGAGACGAGATAGATGAAGCCGAAACAGGAGTAAACAGTCGTGTGACGAGAACAGTGCCGAGAATATGAGTAAATTCCCGGAAACGAGTGGCAGCCGAAGTCCGAGAGGCACCATTCCCCGAGAAGACGTAGTCATGTGCCGGATGGCGACATCAGTCAGTCAGTAAGTCAATAGTGATGTCACCGGGGAGGGAACCCAGGAACAGCCGAAACTTCATGTGTAAATTTCCGAGACAAACCGAGTAAAAATGCCGAGAACTTATGAGTTCATTTCCGAAACGTAGTGGCAGTTTCCGCGGTTAGGAATGCAGACAGAAACGCGATGGCCGGAAGAAAGACGAGGAGGAAGCAGTCTCCAACTAGAACACCCACCGGGATCGCAAGGAAAGTGCAAGTCACGGGATAACCCTAATACCGGGCTTCATTGAGAGACCATCAAAGCAGCAGGAAACAGCCAACTTCGTACAGCACGTCAACGAGAGCCAGTCCGAGGGCCCAAACCAGGGCCACCCAACTCACCATGCCTCAGCTACCAACGAAGACAATTCACCAAAAGCCGCAGTCACAGATAAGTATAGAAACGTCTCCCTTCAACAAACCTTCCCCGACACATAGTATTCAGCCCACCAGCCCTCCAGGCTTACGACTAGACTTCAGCTAAAAATGCTGCTTGGTTTTTGTCATAATTTTTACCGCGATTTTTATCACATTTTTATCAAAGAAGGAATCTTTAGCTTTATGATTTTTCTTTTTACATATTTTACACCCATTATTAAAGCGAGAGTAATTTTTACGAGGAAAATCGTCCTGGCGGTTTTGTCCTTTGTTGAAATTCTGCCAAGGACGAGTAGAGCGTTTTGTTCCACTGTGGAAAGCAGCGGGGGCTGTGGCATTACTCTCTGATTTTCGTGATTCTTCATTTAGAAGTCTTGCCATCAGATTTTCGAGAGTTTTTTCAGTTTTAGGGGTTGAATTCCACGATGTTATGAACGTGTCATAATTTGAAGGAAGACACGAAATTATCGTAGCCATTAACATTTCGTCGTCAATCTTGTCTTTTGAAAGGGAATTGAGACGAAAACGTAGATTTTCTAGATTACTTAAGTTTACTGCCATGTCCGTACTGCTATCAAATTTTTAGGCAAAAAATTGTTCGTAAGTCGCGTTTTTCTGATGTTCTGTGTCACGTTCAAATATATTACATATTTTAGTGTACATTTCATGAGACGTAGAACAAGAAAGAAGATAGGATCGATATTTCTTGTCCAAAGTACCTACAATGGCCTGACGGGCTTTGGCATCTTTCTGTTTCCACTCTTGTTTCGTTTTGTCATTTGCAACGTCTTGTAGCTTATTTTTACCTTCAACAATATCAATGAGGCCTTTTGATTCAAATAAGATGTTTATCTCGAACTTCCAGAGAGGACATTATTCACAATCGGTCAACTTCTCGGTGTTATTGATAAAATGTTCGTACTCACCCATTTCGATGTTTTTTACTTGAAAGATGTTTTACTTTTACTTGTGTGAGTCACTGGTGCACCTGGGCCCATAACCTGTTGAATTATTAACACAAAGAACACGCAGCAGATCGAGACATGTAAGTTTTATTTAACGAACTTTAACCACGACAACAACACACACGAGATGAACAATAGCTAACAGAGAATGTTTTATTATTGGCTGAGGGCTCTAGACATTAACCAATCAGAGCATAGCTCGCGGTTTATACCGCCAAATACAAAATTAGTTTCCTCCAACAGGATTCCCCTTTTAATTCACTAAATTACGACACATAAACGGATTGAATTAATATAGCAATTTATGAGAACAATATAAAAAAGCAAAAATTAACCAAAAAATTATCTCTATCTCAGAATATATTAACACCACACTAACGATATTCATTTCAATCGATAGAGCACCCTCGAAAACTATAGGATTATGATATCGTTATTGTACAGTTTGGCCTAATTAAGACGCGAGAAAAGGAAAACTTAAAATTGAGAACCTGGGGAGGGCATTTTCAGTGGACTTTCGTAAATTCGCCCCCACCCCTCCCCCTTTTTTTCGACGTAAACTCTGCTCTTAGAACTCTGGGGTTAGAAACTCGGCTTGTGGAGCCCTGGGTTTTGCAGTGATGTAGAACTGTCTTTGGAAGTCTCTGACGTTGCCCTCTGTAGATCCCGCTTTTCTGTGCGTTCGCTATGGGCTGGCGTGTGGCGGCCATTTCTCCTCGTAATTATGTCTCTCTCTTCCAGGTGGTGGTAGGGTGAGGCGAGGGCCTGCTAATGGCTTCAATCCCCCTGGGGAGTGTGTGTTATGAGATTTGTACCAGTGAATGCAGGCGCCCTTCTTGATTTTGCAAAAGACGTGGTGCTCAAACAGAACAGCTGAGGGCTGTGGGTACTCTACATCATTTATTACAGTTTAATCTGGAAATCTGAATACATGTATCCATGTATTTAGCACTGAAAAAATGGAATGTGTTTTCTAACCCAAACTGACAATGGGTGTGTAACATTTCAGCTGTACCTGCCGTGGCGCTGAAGGCATGCTAGCAAAGGGCCTTGCTCTGTGGCCACTCCTACAATGCACAACAGGTAGTTTACATGAGACAAAGACTTACCTAGGCCGGCGCTATGCCTTCCGCCACTTAAGCCGGTATATTCTGTACCATATAAGAAGGCCACTTTTTGACAGCTCGGCGAAAGTAGCGCCACTGTTTACATCTGACTACGTATCCTTCCGCCATCAGCTGGTCCGTCACGCCGGGGCTGTATTTTTTATCAACACGCTGTCAGCTAATCCAATTCTCATTGTACTGTAATGCTAAACAAATTTTAAGATATTTTAAGACTGACATCTGTCTAAAAATATAAGTAGGTTATAAAAGTAAAAATATAAAATGTTAGATATTTGATAACTCTTTTTTAATTTGTCCGAGATAGTGAATTTGGGTTAAAATTGGCGAGACGGTCTGTTGTATCTATTATTACACTTTGGACGTTATAGCTAATATATTCGAGTTGGAAATATGTGACGTGGAATAACGTTAGAATTGCCTAAAAACTATTCACGCGTGTCTACGGAACAGGCAACTGAAAAGTGTCTGCACATATTATTTTGAAAATATTTCTTCCTAATAACCAGGAATTAATTCAAAATAAAACATGGTTCGGGGAAAACTTCCCAAGCCGAAAACACCCAAACAAACTATCAAAAACACAGTCGTGGAACCTGACCCAGCACTTATCAACTTCTCGCGACCGAGCACACCAGAAGAACCAGAAATGATACCAATTCAAAGAAACCCAACTGAGGAGGCGGAACTCTTGTATTTAAGAAATAGGGTCTACTACTGCACACACCAAGATACAGATTCGGATGGCCAATCCGACATGGAAGCAAGTGAAATTGCAGACAACGAAGAATTCCAAACAGTATCTTACTCAAAAAGAAGGAGGAGCCCAGACTCCGACTCAACTCAACTCACAACAAACAAAAAGTTCAACAAGAAATCTGACACAAAGGGCGACAGAGCCCTAGCTGATTACCATTCCAGCCAAAACACTCAATCAACAACCAAACCACCGCCACGAATACCATCTATTTACTGCCGAGGCCCGCCAATTGAAAACCGAAATCAAGAAATAACACAACTAATAAAACAAATTGGCCCCTTCACAGTCCAGCACCAAGGAAGCAGGACCAAATACTGTCCGCAATCCATGAAAACACATAAGAAGTTATTAGAATTCCTTGTAACACATAACCAAGAGCCATACACCTACAGTTCGCCAGATCAACAACAAAAACCGAGGGTAATTATCCGAAATATACCCAATGGTACATCCCAGGAATAAATCGAAGATTACCTCTCAGCCCAAGGCTTCATAAATCCCTCGGTGAAAATCCTTGGCGACCCCAGTATCACAAGAAGCATCTATTACTCCCCTCCTATTCAGGTTACACTGCAGGACGAGCAAGAACACCTGAAACTTCTCCAGACTCGCCACATACTCCATTACATTATAAAGGCAGAAACCTACACATCCCTGACCCCACGAAGGTGCAAGGTATGCCAGTGCTACGGCCATGTGGCGTCTAATTGCTACCGCAGCCCGACGTGCCCACAATGTGCACAAAACCACTCACTAGAAGAATGTCAACTAACTCAGGAGCAACCCAAATCGTGCCCAAACTGCGGAGGCGACCACATGGCCGGTGCCAAGCAGTGCCCCAAGCGACTGGAGAAGGAGGAAATTCTAAAATCCCGCTTCTACCTACAGAAAACTCAGCCAGCAAACTCAGCACCACCAGAGATGTCAAATCAAAATTTCCCACCACCACCACCAGGAACAACAGCAACTTCAATATCCAAAGCAGCACCATTCATCCAAACCCGTCAACCATACAAAATCGTAGCGCCAAAGCCTCCAAAACCCAGGAAGAGTCATCAACATCAAGCAGCAAATCCCCAACAACACATCCACGACCACAGACATCAAAGATACAACTATAATCAATACAACCCGACCTACTCAACACCTCAACAAGACTNCACATCCACGACCACAGACATCAAAGATACAACTATAATCAATACAACCCGACCTACTCAACACCTCAACAAGACTACCAACCAGCACAAGAAGCAACCACAGAACTCATGGATTCCATCCATGAAATCCAAACGTTCGNCCTCAACAAGACTACCAACCAGCACAAGAAGCAACCACAGAACTCATGGATTCCATCCATGAAATCCAAACGTTCGTCAATGGTCTTCGCCCATTTCTTCCGCAAATAACACAAGCAAACATCAAACTCCAAGCCGCTACCACCCTAGCACAAAAATTCACCATCATCCTCGAAACAGTAGTTGCCTTCAGCGCCTCACAGTAAACTCAAATAATAACAGTGCATCGGGGTTTTTTACAGGGGGTTCTCCCCTTTTTCCCCAAATAAAAAATAGAGAAATCCCCAATTCAAAATAAAGATTCACCTCAATCCCTAGAATAATTAATAATAAACATAGAAAGCTAAGTAATATTNAGGAGCAACCACAGAACTCATGGATTCCATCCATGAAATCCAAACGTTCCTCAATGATCTTCGCCCATTTCTTCCACAAATAAAACAAGCAAACATCAAACTCCAAGCCGCCACAACCCCAGAACAAAAATTCACCATCATCCTCGAAACAATAAGTGCCTTCAGCACCTCACAGTAAACTCAAATAAAAACAGTGCATCGGGGTTTTTTACAGGGGGTTCTCCCCTTTTTCCCCAAATAAAAAAAAATAGAGTAATCCCCAATTCAAAATAAAGATTCACCTCAATCCCTAGAATAATTAATAATAAACATAGAAAGCTAAGTAATATTATTTACACAGTAACTTTCAAAGCCATGACCATTTAAATTTTAATTTTTATCTTTTAATTTTATTTTGTTGCAATAGAACTTAATAACTTTAATTCAAAATATAACTTTAAATTTAAAAATAAATTAAGCCAGTGTTTGATCGGTATGGCTTACCAATTAGAATAGTTTAGATTTAAAAAAAAAAAATAAAAAAAGTCGTTTGTGAAATCTTTGCAACANTCACATAAAATAAAATGTATTAATTAAACTTGGAACTCTTTCTTATCGCGTATTTTCTGCTTGTCTGATGTGCGTTGGCAGTGCACTCAGAATAGCCAACATAATATTAACTTTTGTTCGTTCGTGCATCAGCTGATACAGGATTTTCTAAATGGCACTTTGTTTGTTTCGTATTAGTCAATTGCCACTCACTGACTGTCAGAAAGTGGCCTTCTTATAAGGTATGGACCATATCTAAGTACATCCTTTGCTAAGTGTAACTATTTTATAAAAACAAGTTATTTACATACGTATCTCAGCAATGGCGTACGGGTCACCTACAAGAAAGAAAAAACACATGGCACTCAAAATTACACAATAATCACACAATTCTGTGCAATCTCAGCATCTCTGGGTGTTTGGGTGTTGCTTCATGGCTTAAGGACAGTTTTTACACTTGATATGTTCACTGAAGCAGTTTGTATGGGTTCTGGCTGACCGTCTAGGTTGACAAGAGAGGGGAAGTGCTTCTGTGCCTGTTAATTCATGTCTGGCATGCAGGGTTCACAGTTCAGTCCCCCCCCACCACTTAGACTTTGTCAGCACCATTACTGATTGGTTGGTTTAGGCAGTTTGTACACGCAGCACTCGTGACCCATGGGTTACCTAGAGATCTTCTCCCCTACAGTCTGTGGAGATTCACTGTTCCGGTTCACTGGTCACAGTAGCCTTGACACCCGCATTAGGCAGCGTGCTGAGGGTATGGCCATGTGAAACGTTTGGTAGATCGGCAGGGCAACTCTTTGTATCGGCTGACTTGCCCCTCGTAGGCCGTTCGACACGTGCGGGCGGACATCTGGAGAGTTTTGCTGGTCCTCTGCTGGGTGCTGGGCTCATCGACTTCGGGTTTGGTGGTCGACGTCTCGGAGCCATCGGGCTCTGCGGACCAGCTCGGTCCCTCGTCGGCTGGGGTGGCCGTCAGAGGCAACGTCTCTTGGGGCTCTCCCACCTCTTCGGCTCTGATGGGCCCTTCTGCTTTGGGGGCAAAAGGCATCACCTCGGGGCAGGAGGAGTCACCTTGGGGCCGTCCAGCGCGGAGGTCCTGCTGGGCTCCACGTCCTCCAGGATTGCCGATGGTGGTGAAGGCTATTGGGGCTCACTCACCTCGTCGGATTAGTTGTGTATCTCATGCACTCGGGTAGCCGTCGAAGGCAAGGGTTACCCCACCTCCTCAACTCGGCTGGTCTCCTCTGATTTGGGTCCGGCAGGCGACATCTCGGGGCCGTCCTGCCAGGCCCCACATCCTCCGGGGTTACTGATGGAGGCAAGGGCTCTTGGGGCTCCCTCGCCTCATTGGGTTGGTTGTGCACCTCGTGCACCTGGGTAACCGTCGTAGGCGAGGGCTCTTGGGGCAGCCCCACCTCCTCGGCTCTGCAGGGTTAATCAGCATCAGGGACCGCCAGCGAGGTCTCGGGGCCGTCCAGAACAGAGGCAAGGGCTCTTGGGGCTCCTTCACTTTCTCGGCTTGGTCGGGCTCCACCACGATGATGCTTGGTGGTGTGGGCACTCGCTTTGGAGTTCGATCGAGGGAGCTTATCCATGATATCTGCGATCCAGCCAGGGATGATCCTCCTCTTCCTTGGTCGGGTCGTTTCCACCTGAAGCTGGTTGGCGTGGAGGGTAATGTCCGGAAGGATCTCGCCCCTCATGGTGGCCAGTAGAGTTTTGTGTGTTCTGCCCTTGGTTTGGTCTGGGTTACTTCAGTTGGGGCGGCCAACAGTGCGAGTTAGGCCAGTCGGGGTGGCGTGTGTTCTCGAAGTTGGTGTCGTGCTGCATCTTCTTCCTCGGGTTCTGGTGGTTCGTCCACCTCTTCTTCATCGGCGTTGACCTCTGCCCCTTGGTACTGAGAATCCTATTCCAGCGAGTAGGGCCTCATCTGTCCCCGGGTCACCTTCCGGATCTTCCCATGGTAGTCTTCGGCCATTACATCTGGTCTCGCAGTCCGGAGGACTGCTTCTCCCATCTCGAATTCTCGGACTCCTATCCGAGGTTGTGGGTATTTTCGGTCGATGTATTGTTCTTGTGCCCCTCTAGTCTTCTCTGTGTGGCGAGGGCCTCCAAGCAAACATCTTCTGGCTGGAGCATAGTTGTGGGTTCCTCATCCCACTGCCAGTCTCCGGGGCGACAGAGGACATGTCTCATGACTAGCTGGCTGTGACTCATGTCTATAGCTTCGTTATTGTGGCGTCCGAGGGAAAAAAGAATGTCCGGTAGATTTGTGTCCCAGTGCTGGTGGTCTTCTCGCACACTGAGTCGGAGGCCCTTCTTGAGTTATTGGTTCGTTCAGTGGGGTTGGTTTACGGGTGGTATGGCAGGGTCTACCAAGTTTCTACCCCCATTTATTACAGGCGGTCTGCCACTTGTGACCTTTAAATTGAGTCCCGTTATCAGTAAGGATAGCTTGAGGTATCCCCACAGGTGATAAATCGCATTTTCGAACTTCCTTATGATTCCGAGGGCTTCTTGGTTGGTTAACGGGAAGGCCTCCACCTACCTGGAAAACTGGTCCGTTACTACTAGGAGGTAGCAGTTTCCCAGTGTACTCCTGGGGTAGGGTCCCATGATGTCAGCGGCCAAGTTGGTCCAGTGTGTTTGGGGTCGTCGTGGCTTCCCGGTGGGCTGACGTACAGGGTAAGCCTTGCCCCTGCAGCAAATTTCACACTCCGTTACATACTGTCTGATGTCACAACTCATCCCATCCCCAACATACCATTCCTCTATGTCTCGGAGGGTCTCCTTTACAAAAACTATCTGGAAATTGTATGGCGAGTTACTGGGCTCGACCATCCCTTGTTCCTTGGAAGGGCCTTGACTACTTCCATGATTAGTCTTCATCCCACAGACACGAGGTATGGGTGGCAGTATACAGGCTTGTTATCCATCAACCATATCTCATGTTGAATACTGCGTTTTTGACATAGCATTTCCTCAATAACCAAAAGCAGTGGTGATTTTATTCAGAATTTCTTGCAGTTGTAGAAATTTGGGTGCTTCCAACTGATGGTTGATTTTTGTGGGGTTTATGGGTGGAGTCATGACATCTTCGGGATTGTATTCCCAGTTCACTGTTACTCTCTCTCTGCTCCCAATTTATATGCGTCTGGCCGCAGTCCATGATACAATGTTGTTGCAGCCATCGCTGCCCCAGGATCACTTTCTCAGTGATATCTGATACCACTATAAATTTGGTAGGGACTTCATGGTGGTTTAATTTTACTGTAAGTGTGGTTCTCTCTTCAACTGGCAAAACGTGCATGGCATTAGCCATATGAATTTGACAGGTCTGGGGGAAAACTCCTTTAATTGTGTCTGAGCGAGTTCTTTCTTTACATAATTACCTGTGGTGGCTGAATCAAGCAGGGCAAACGTAGGCTGTTTGTTTCCCTCTACTTCAATTCTTGGGGCTTCGGGTGGGTTTGGTTCTAGGCTTAACGTCTGGATGTCGACAGGCCCGTGGTTTCCGGTGGTGATGACCTGCTTCGCATCTCGGTGTTGGCGTTTCCTCGGCTGTGGTTTATCCTCCTTTTGCTCAAGAGCTCTGGGTTCGGGCACGCTTCCTGCGCTCGCTTCCCACTTCCTTCTCTTTCGTTCCCCAGCAGGCGGCAGGCTTGTTTGAGCAGTCTCTTTTAAAGTGCCGACCCGGGCAATGCCAGCACCGCAGGAGGGAGCGCGGACTGTCAGTTTCACTTCCTACTTCCCTTGCTCCCTTACTGCGATCTAGCACGGCTTGCGCATTGTAATTACTTTTTCTTTCTCTAGCCCGTTCCACCAGCTCGTCTACTGACTGGAGCAGCGGGATATGTAGCAAATTTCTTAGGTTCGGCAGGAGCATGCGTGTAATAGTACGCACGCAGCTCTGCCCATCCCCTACAGAGAAAATACGGCAGTACATTTGCGTCTTCCTTAGGATGAAAATTTCCGCTTATTTCTCACTAGTTTGTATTCTACTGTGAAACTCGGACGCGAGTCGAGCGAGGAACTCCTCTACGGAAAACTATATGGCGAGACAGGAACAGAACTGGGACCAGTCCGTGACAAATTCTCCGTACCTGTGTCACCATTCCAACGCCTTCCCCGCTAGTTGTTTGCTGACCTTCAACGTCTGGGCACAAGTCATGCACCTGTCTTATGTTTACTCATCGTCCATTACAGGATATCCACGCACAATAAGCATTTCGCCTTCGGTATCCTTCAGGTAATTCGGGCATCTTCGGCCAGGTGGCTCCTCCCTGTGTGGATGTCATCCCTTGCTGTATTCTCTTGGCGCAGGTTAGCTCTGAGTTGTGGGTGGTATCATTGCACTCGCTTAGGGGCAGGCCTGCTTCTTCAGGTGGCAAGGCAGGGATGCATGATTAATGTACATATTTATTGTTACTCGCAACAAACAGCTTGTAGTACTCATTTTCGGGACGTGACAGTCCGGGTTCGATCTCCAGTGCTGTTGCCGTAGCTTCCCACGTGCTGAGTTGCTCAGATCCATACAGGTATTTTGCCAGCTACGCATCATGCGTCAACTTTTAGTGCCATATAAATTGAAAGCAGGATAAGTGACAGTAATTCAGCATCTTTATATCACACCCTGTTCTTAAGCATGTCGGAATGATGTTTAATTATGACAGTAATTGCAATGTGTTTATATTAAATACTTATGTTAACTGTATATTGCAGCCATATGAGTAAATTATCTTTTGTGTGTTTTACATGTCTATGAAACATTCTAAGTGTTAAGATAATTGAAGTGATTTTCCAGTTTGGCGAAGACTTGGATCTTCAACTTTGATGTAAATTTGAAATGGTGCCAGGATGTGGGTAGGGGATAAGTCTTTGTGCATCTCTAAGAAATCTGAAGCTGCGATTGTAGCAAGTATCACTGTGTAAAATGTTTTCATCTCTTAATGTTATCGAAGTGGTTACTGTAGCTTTTGTTTGCCTTTTTATTTAGGTTATGTCCAAAAGCAATCAATATTTGATATGGAAAGTAATTTTTGGTATACAAACATCATATGTACATAACACCAATTCATTTTAACACAACATTCTACAGCATCGTAAGAACATATTTGATTTCCACCGTCCATAAACTTAATACTACCAAATACACATTGCAGTGTAATTCATTTTCATTATTTTTTTGTCTCATTTCTTGGATGTAGTAAGATCAGTGACAGAGAGCCCAATTTGGAACAGTGGATTGTACCTCTCCATTTAAGTTATAGACAGTCTCAATGTACTATCATAGCCACTCTCAGAATAATCAATAGGAATGCTTATGTTCATATCTGACACTTGCAATACACATTTTTCATCATGTGGTCGTACAAGTACATGCAATTATAGTCGAAAGCTAATGGAGCAGAAATACTCTTAACTTTTCCACACAAGATTTGATCTATCACTCATTTAATACAATTTGCAAAGCTTTGCAAAACCATACTGATAACATTGCTACAAATTAAACAAATAAATTGTAAAAATAAAATAAAAAAGCACAAATATATATTGTATATAAAAATATTTAATGTAAAATGCAATTACTATTATATGTACCATACATTATTTGGCTTCTGCCTACAAACATTTTTTGGAATGATCATTAACTGCACTAATTTCACAAGGTCTGAAAATGAAATATATTTTTAATAGGTGAAGTTTTAAAAATTGTAGTGTATATGGAGCAGTAGCCCTGACTTATGGTGGTACACGTAAAGCAACACTGCTCAAAAATAATTCACCAGGGGAAAAACTTTGGTGAGTGCAATTTTCATCAAGTGGACCAAATGTAAAAATAAGTGTCCTGCCAAACAGGAAGATAATGAATGAGTGGGTTGATAAACATTCCCACCAGTGGAACATTTCCACTGAGGCATCGCAGTACCCTCAAGAAACGAAGCTTGGTGTGTTTATCGTAGAAAGGCGAGCGCAGTGCATACAAGGAAAATGCAATCAGCCGACGAGACAACTCCAGCTGCTGTTGCTGGGACAGGGATGACTTCGAACTGCTCCTCCGATGCATCTGGAGACTAAAACATACAATTAGCCAATAATTTAAAATTTAATTATTTCAAAACAAAACAACAAACATTTTTCAAAGATAAAGTAAAGCCAAAAAAAGACATTGTGGACAATTTACCAAGCCTGGTCCCTGAAAACAAAACCCAACAATTATACTTTCTTGTCCAATCAACCACGAAGCAGCAAGCAAGCAAATAAAATACAGGAAGAAACACTTGCGATTAATTTGTTTTACAACTTTTAGCTAAGTGTTGCTAAGTGGGAAAAGAAGTAAGAAGGTGAGCATAAATTAACTACTAGGATTTGGAGGGTTCACCCTAGAACCCATACAATTAACAGTGCTCCAACTGCGCCCTACAAGAGACTCATCACCATTGAAGGTACATGAAGAGAACCGTAACTTTAGATAAAGAGAGAGAGAATGCAGTGGTGGGTAAATCGGAGTTTCTTGCAAAAAAAACCCTGAAAGACCATATTTCTCACATGCAAAAATTAAAATTGCTTCTGCTGCAAGAATGAACCCAAAACACTGAGACTGGAAATCACGAAAGCTCCAATTTTGAAACTACTGTACATAAAAATTACACACAGCTAAATGAGCAAAGATGTAAACTATAGAAATGTTTATGTTAATTATTATTTTATTATGACAATGATTGTTTCATAAATGGTATACTTAAACTCATGGTCCCACTGCTAGGTTTTATGTCAAAATAAAAGAATGTTACATTGTAAATAATTACAGTATTTTTAAGAACTTAGTGGAACTTTCTGACAGGCATCTTGACTGCTACACATAGCATTGTGCCGCCTTTAGGCAAATTTTTATTTTTGGACATCACTATAAATATTTTAAATTGCATTTGAGTGGTAAATAAATTTATACAAGGTAATTTAAAGTTGCAAAAATTTGAATTTGTTGGGAATTTTTTTTTAATGCTATAATACTGCTTTGAAACTCGTAGCTCTGTCACCTGCGGCAGTCTTCAGCCTCTCCAAGCGTCCCACATCGGCCGGACAGGGTTATCTCACTGCGGTGCCTGTCTGCACAAAGTCACATTCAACGCATTCCAATTAGGCCGATAATGCTCCAGTGCGCCATCTTCTCTCAAGCTTGAGTGCCTCCTTAGCAGCACACCATTGCAGTTTTTTTTTTATGTAGGAATTGCAAACATATCCACATCCATGCTTCCCTCTATCATCCCCTGAGCAGCCATCACTATTGCATTCCTGACTTCCATGTCCCATCTAGCGGCGATGGTAAGAATCAAACTGGTCCTCACTTATGCCTTAGAGGTACCCCCAGCGCTGTCAAGTGGCCAACTCTGAACTATGTCTTGTTTCCCCCTCCACTGAATTGCCTGCCACCGGACAGTATAACATACCAGCGTGTGTCCTGCTATATTGCATTTTTACTGAACTACTGATGGAGGACACGAGTGAAACGCTCATCTTTAACTTCAACTCCATCAGCATGAAGTTGCTGAAAGAATTCTTTAATTTTTTTAATATAGTTTAGTTGTGTAGTGCATGCAGAAGACAGCAGTTTAAGATGTCTTTCAACGATATTCCCACATAAATGGTGAGTGCCTCACTTTTGGTTTAATTTGTTCCTCCCCTTCCCCCTCTTAATGGCGTATGCTTTTACTAATTCCGCTTTGTTTTGTGTTTAAAGTGGGTCCGGGTGTTTCACCTGATGTTTGGAGTAATCCAGCTAACTTTCCAAGTGATTCAAGGAATCCACTACGGCATAGGAGTGAGCCACCCAGTCCTAGACGTGTGTAACGTTGGGCGCTACAATTACACCGCTATAGGTTAAGTTGCCACTGCTAGCTCAGAGGTGGAACACGAGACTCTTTAAATTGGACGCTAATTAATTAAGAAATAAGTTCAAGTTCCAGAGTATTTGTTATATATGTTTATTTAATCTTGAAGTGACACATTTCACAGCCGAAGTTCATAATATGCAGAGTACGAAACGTGCACAGATAACCAGATATGGACAGAACAGAGACACAGTTGTTTACTTAATTATTATGTTCTGAAAAACTGTCCCGAAGAAATATGAAATGCAGCAACCTCCCACATCGGCGGATAAATAAAATAGCAAAGTCTAGTTGCCGATGTGGGGGTTCTCGTCACGCCCGACGCCGCCTAGGCGAACATTGTAAGACGACTGCTTCCGACGACTGCTCGATATCAACTGACCTCCAGCCCTGAAGGGCGACTGACCTGAAGCACTGCTTGACCTGAAGTGACTTGAAGGGCGACAGGCACACGTGTCTTTGTGCTGCCTCTCACCCCTCTCTCCTGAGATAAGGGCCTGGCCACGCACGCTCTCAACACGTTATCGAAACTGCGTTGTAGGAACTAAAACTGTCGACGTCAACATACAAACTTCTCGTATAAAATTTGTACGACGCAGCCTGAAAGTTTCTAAATAATGCTGACGCTTCACAAAAACTGAAAACGACGACGTTCGAAACAAAACGGTAAACAGACGCCTGATAACTTAAAACAGCAAACGTTTGCCCGATAAACGTACTATCACGGGAAACGCACCACCAAGGCTTTTAAATTCAAACCCAATAAAAATATTACGAAGCTTAGCAAAGTTTAAGAAAAACGAACGAAATTGAAACACGTGTCCCGAAAATTAAGAGTCCTTACACATGGTTCAGTCTTAAGCCTGCGACTCTCTGCCACAGAACTTTTCTTTCGGCCTACGTTCCAAACTTCATAACTTCTCTCTAGCTCTTCTTCCACACCTACAATCATGCTTCGTCATTGTTAAAAGGAAACTTCATTTCAATTATAATGTAAAGAATTTAAGATTTTTAAAAATGTTCCAAACTTGAGAACTTTCAGGCAAATAACCTTAAGAAATCTAATATAAAATTGTTACTTCCTTTATTTGGTCTGATCAACAGAATTTTCTACAAAATTTTGAAGTGTGTCTAGCATTTAATTAAAGTCAGTGACTATTTTGTAAAAAGACCAATGAAGAATTTGACTTGTAGTTTAATGTTTAATATTTTCTTGTCATAGTCAATATATAAAAGAAATTTTGTCAATTGTTAAGAAATTAATTATTATTTTTGCTAAATTGAACTTAAGACTCTAGAAAGCTGTTTTGATGCTCGCAAATGTAGTTTGAAGAAATCTAAAAACCCATAGATATAATGGATTATTTTCCTGAACTGAGAGCCTGATAGTCTACATTATTAATTTTCCTAATGATCCACTAGCTTTAAGATTAGTTTGAGACCTTACCATTGTTCTGATGTTAAGGCTTCATTTATTTTCTTTGTAACTCCCTCTTTGAGAACCACTGAATGCCTCGTACAATAAATGTTTCCAAAAGAGCTCAGCTCACAGACTCCTTATGATAAGGAAGGGGGTTACAGCATTTCCCTTTAATATCTATGAATTGCTAACCCTTGAAAGTATGTTCTGCGTTGAGTTCTTTATCATTGACTTTGCCCAGCTGAAAGACATGACTCACTACATTGTGTATGGTGTAAGGAAAGAATAGGATATGCTACTTTGAATCTAATAATCTCCACACAACTTGCCAGTTTTTCACCCAAATTGAACATTGCACAAAGCATCTATTTGCAAACAAAAAGTTTTTTTTAAAATAAATACATTGTAACATTGGCACACGCACAGTTACAGCCGGCTTTCAGTTGCCGACTACCAATAACTTTCCACTCGACTAGCTCAAGACGGAGTAACACGAGACTCTGAAAAATGGACGCAAATTACATATGAAATAAAGTCAAGTTCCGGAGTATCTGTTCTATATTTTTATTTATCATTTTAGTGACACAGTTCACATACGAAGTTCAAGTATGCAGAGTACGAACCGTTCACAGATAAATAGACAAGTGTAGATAGCGCCACAGTAGTTTATGAATTATTTCAATACTTAAAAACTTGCCAGAAGAAAATTAAATGCAGCTACCTCCCACACCGGCAGAGAAATAATCTCATAAGTTCAAGTTGGCCGGTGTGGGGGTTAGCACCTCACCCGACGCGGCCTAGGTGAGCACTAGTTGACTGCTCGATATCTCAACTAACGATATCCACTGATGGAAGGCGACAGGCACACGTGTACTTGTGCTGCCTATCACCCCCCTCTCCTCAGATAAGGGCCTGGCGTGGGCTGCCACGCACGCTCTTCCTTTGTTATCGAAACTGCGTCGTACAAACTAAAACTGACGACGCAGTCTGAAAAAAGCTAAATAATGGTGATGCTTAACAAAAACTCCAACTTTCGAAAAGGCAACCGGATGCCTGATAAATGTAAAACAGCAAACGTATGCCCGATAAACAAACTATCACGATAAAACGAACCACCACGGCTTTTAATTTCAAACCCGATAAAAATATTACGAAGCTTAGCAAAACGAAAGAAACTGAAGCACGTGTCCCGAAAATTAAGAATACTGCGTCATTACAACATTAACACCTTAAAAAAAAATTTTAATGTCATTTGTATATAAAATAGTTGAAGAAATAACTAACAGAATCACTTGCATAGTTTAAGTTGCCTTGCAAATACTTCTTGGATAATGGTCCCAAAAACCATTAGAACCATACATGACATTACTAAGCATGAAACAAGTGTTAAGGGTTATTTAAAAGGTTCCTTTTCTTTTTTCTTAGATTTATCATTCCAAATAATAAAGTGAGTTACTTACTACACTGACTGTATCGTACGAGAAAAATGTTTAAAAGCCGTTATTATCCAATTAAATAACTTATGGAAAGCTGCTGCTATAAGAGAATAATTTATTAACAGATTAGATTATATTCTGAATTCATGTACAGATCAAACTAAGTAAATCTCTATATTATTATAAGCAATAAATACTTTGTTACGGCAGCATAAAAAATTGTTACGGCCACTTCACCATTTTGGTGCTTGTCTGCCTGGAATTAGAACTAGGTGCTGTGTCGTACATACAGTACTGTACTACTTCCTTCAGCACCATTTGTGATCTGCTCTGGTGGCCATGTCTAATAATAATTTCCTCTATATCATGGCTATTAATTAGTTTTCCCATTGGACCACTTAAAAAAAAATTACAATGCTTGACAGGTCACACTGACTTGTTACAAAATTGTGGCTCAATTATACAGAGTCAGTTTATTTACGTGAAGATGTAATAAATTAAATAATACACAATTTTATTACAACTTTTACACTAGTGATAGTTACGGTTGACTTTAAATTACGTCATTGTATTAAAAAGCATAAGATGCTCTTTGATAAGTAAATATAAACACGACTTCGCC
Source organism: Clitarchus hookeri (assembly GCA_002778355.1). Lineage (NCBI taxonomy): Eukaryota > Metazoa > Arthropoda > Insecta > Phasmatodea > Phasmatidae > Clitarchus > Clitarchus hookeri. The sequence goes on from NQII01005816.1 coordinate 47,296, forward strand.
TCATCTGCACATGGAATCATGTAACCCAGGTGGGATGGGAACCTCAAACAACTTGCATACAGAGTCTACCAGCACGCCCCTGGACGCGGGGGCACTCACGGACAAATACAATCAAGTAAGTTCGTCTTATTATCAGACTTCACGCCAACCCCTCTCGTACGATAGAAACCAGCCTAGCGTGCCAGCTAAGCGCCTAAGCTCACGCCGCAGATTCAACCCCACATGACAGAGATGCCTGCTTTCGCCACAGACCAAGAGATGGCACCAGAGCGCAGCTCCGCCCATGGGAAGAGGAGCTCACCCCACCACCCTCGCACCACAGAGAGCCCGCAGGCAGGTAAAATATATATCCGTGCACAGCTGCAGAATGGCAGTTCATTCTCAGGGAAGAGCAGGAGACTGTCGCATTCCCAACCTATTTTCAAAACCTAGCGCAAGACTGCGGGCTCACTTAACCAGGTACACGTACATCAAAACAATACACATTAGACGGCCACTCTTACTGTGCACGTGGTGTGCAGTATAGTAGAGCCCTGACCAACAGGTCACAACTACAAGGCAGTTAGTCAGTCAGTCCAGTCTATTCACTCATCCACCGTGCTGAACTGTCGCCGGAAAGAGTGAGAGACTGGGTCTAGAGGTCTGGCCCGGTTGGTCCACACCCACGTCGGTGTCGGACTCCCGGGGTAAACCCACCGCTCTAACCACCGCCTCGAACTGTCGCTGGTTAGAGTAATCTGGTACGACTATGGTTGGCTCGGCCTCGGCTTGGCTCAACACTTAGTTAGGGTACTTCATCGCCTGCTCCTCTCTTGCGTGGCCGACCATAGAACCTACCTACATGCCTTACACCCATAGGAGTGGTACCAGGTTGCATATTAGAAAGGCAGCTACCAACTCGCAAGCTTAACTGGGGCTGTAACACAGCCCCAACTGCACTTTACAGCCCCAACCCCCGGGAACAAGCTCAAGCAGCCAGACAGTTGGAGAGGCCTCACCTCTCAGCTCCCTCCCACTCCTTATTTCAGCCCCCCATTCAAGACAAACGGAGAACCACATCCCGTCGTCGTCGCCCTCCGCCAGGGACTCAACGTACCACTGGGTCTCGTAAACCCGTGGTGCCATCTCAGCCGAGCCAGCAGCCCTCCTCGGTCCTCTACCTGCATCACCAGCCGCAGCACCACCTTCGCCCCAAGCGTGGGCACGGAACCCAGCTGAAACAGAGCAAGAAACTGCCCCGGACGACGCCCGTCAAAGGTAAACCAGTTGCGGTTTACTCCAGACTTTGTACCAAGCCGCCAAGCCACGTGCCCCAGGTTGTATACCGGCCAGGCTCTAGTGAACAAACCACAAGTCAATCTTGACAGCCAGCAGTGTCTCTGACTGACACACAAACTAGTCCTACCGTGACGTCCCCATCAATCACAGACGTCACGTGTCAAGAGTTTTCATGGCACCCAACGTGGGGCCACAGTGCTTAATTAACTGGTGTAATCAAGCAGAACTAGGCCAGCACGACCACGAGATCCCGTTAAACTAGCCAGGCGTCCAACTGAAAACCAGCCAGACTTCGGGGAGTTTGAAAACTCCCCGTGGTGCACAATTATAACTAGCCGAGATGTCGGATATGGAAGCTAGCAAAGGAGACGCAACAAACACCATGGCTGAGACCACTACCGAATAACCCAGAAGGTACCATATAGCCACTTGCCCTGGCACGGGGGTAAACATTATCATATACGCACACTGCCAACACAGTTTCCATTACCCCTGTTTGGGATGGACAGACGAGCCCAGGTACACAGACTGGCTACAGTTCAGATGTAATGACTGCCAGACTGCATATTGCAGCTGGCTTACTTGCACCGGACAAGGAATTAATATGGTACGATGCATTGTCTGTGCGCAGACTTATCAACACATATACATAGACTGGCCAGATGAGTGGATCTCGAGACCAGACCTGGTGTATAGGTGTGGGGTATGCCGACGTGCGGACGGAATGACAACCTGATAATCCTGGCACTCCCCACAGCATAACAACCACCCGGGGTACCAATGGACTCTCCTCGACGCTCCCTAAGTGCTGGTTCTGTCCAGAACGACACTTTAACTGAGATAGCCCAGTCAAGCAGGCAGGCCGGGCGGGGAAGGAGGAACAACAACAAGGGCACCTGACCCCCCGCAGAGACGAACAGAGGTTAAAGGACCCAACAAGGCAGGAAATGCAGCAGCCGGGTAAGAAGCAGAGTAGCTGAAGAAAGCCACCCACCTGAAGCCCCACACATAGAGGTGGAAATCAATGAACATAGGACACTTGCCCTACTAGATTCCGCTGCTACGGGAACTTTCTAAGAAGTGACTTGCTCACCCCTGTACAACGAGATTCACTTCGCCCACAAAACCGGTTGGTGCACATGGCACAACACGACCAGACCCCTAAGATCGACAGCAGTGCTACTCTGACAGTAGGAGTATACCGTCAAGACCACTCAACCGAATTCGTAGTGTTGCAGAGTATTACTGAGGCTGTAATATTAGGTCAGCCATGGCTACGTCAACAGCAGTGCATCATGGATCACGGCCAGCAACGGATCTATATTGGCAATAAAAACAGAGTGACTGTCAACTGGGAACACGACCCCGATGCATCAATCCCCCCTCCCCCAATCTCACCCGAAGAAATTAACTATCAACTCACAGAACCAGGAAGCTTTCGGCCAAGGGGGTTCGCTAAGCCAGACGTGTAGCATCCAGCATGAGATTTGGCCTAACACACCGATATGCCACAAGGCGACACCTGATTATGGAACAGGTGAAAGCTATGAAAGAACAAGGGATTGTGGAACCGTCTTAACTCACCCAACAATTCCCAGATTGTTTTGGTAACTAAAAAAAGACTGGCATCTCAGATTTTGTGTCAACTACAAAAACTTGAATGACGTGACATATCCTATAGAACCACCAGCAATCTACCTTATGCACACTCTCCGGGATATAGGGGAGGCAATAATTCTCAGTACCCTAGACATGCAATAGGGGTACTGGCAGATTTCAGTGCACCCAGACAGTCAATAGTATACAGCTTTCACCATCCCAGAAGACGAAAACTTACAGTTGAAGGTAATAAATACTCTTTGGATTAAAGAATGCCCGTGCTACCTTCCAGAGAATAATGTCCGCGGAGGTCCTCACAGGCTTCATCTGATAATTTTGTTTCGCCTATCTTGATGACATAATTGTGTACTCCAAGTCCTGGGAAGAACACTGCGGACACTTCCTGAGGGTACTTGAAAGGCTAGAATTGCATGGCTTAACCTCCAAATTGTCTAAGAGCCATTTAGGGAAAACCACCATAGATTACCTTGGCCACGTAACAAACTACCCCGAGGCACCTTCAATACGGGCTATGGAGGCAGAAGAGCCCACTAATAAGAAACAACTACGTCGCTTCTTGGGCCTGTGCAACTGGTTGTGCGACTACGTACCAGATATTGCATGCCAAATGGCACCCCTCAACCCCCTACTAGAGAAGGAAATACGTTGGCAGTGGGAAGAAGAACACTGCGAAGCATTTTGCATGCTGAAGAGAAGCTTCCAGCACATGGGAAAACTCCACAGATCCCAAGGGGAGAGCCCCTCATATTACAAACCGAAGCCTACCAAAACGGGCTGGGGGCAGTCCTATACGAGGAGGATCCCGCCGGACCCCAGGTCATCGCATATGCCAGCACCCGTTTGAATGCCACGGAGCAGAGATATCATGTTAACAAACAAGAGTGCCTCGCCGTGATCTGGGCAGTGAGGAAGTACAAATATCATCTAGAGGGGAAGCACTTCATACTCCACACAAACAGCAAAGACCTCCAATGACTGTGTGAGTCAAGAAACACTAAGGCCAAGTTATGTGGATGGGAAATGTTTCTAACGAAGTTCGACTTTGAGGTGCAGCACTGGGCAAATATAACGATCTGCCGGATGCCTTATCATGCCAGCTAGACCTCGTCGAGGGAGGTGAAAGATGAAGAATGGGAGAGAATGACCCCTCCTTCTGCCCCTACGAGAAGTCCCGAGAAACACACCCGGCTCCTCCAGCTACAACTCAGCCGACGTCAAATCAACTATCAACAGAAAGACCCAGACATCCAGCGTCTTCTACAGAACCAACCCCAGCGATTTGAACATTGGGACGACGTCTGGTCTCGGAGTGGACACAACCTGAGGCCCCGTGGAAGATCTGAATACCACAAAACCTGAGGGCGGACTTATGCCGTAACCATCATGACCACCCGCAAGCCGGTCATCCCGGCATTAAAGAGACTTTGTGGCATAGGAGAACGCTACAAATGGGATAGGACAAGCCGGGATGTGTGACAGTACGCCAACAACTGTGAGTCGTGCTGTCATGGCAAAGCCTACCCCGTGCTACAACCTGCAAGAAAACCCCATAGGTCTCATACCGCCTGGACCCACTTGGCGGCCATATCCCCTAAGTACTAAAGAAACCGCTACCTAATGGTAGTCACAGACCAGTTTTCCCAATGGATGGAAGCATTTCCCCACCCAGCCAGGAAACCCAGAACATTACCAAAAAATTTGAAACTGAAATTTTCCCCTGTGGGGGTTACCCACAGGCTATACTGACCAATAATGGTACTCAATTTACCAGCCCAAGTGGCAAACAGCCTGCAATGCATCGGGGGTAGGCACGTGAACTACCGGGGGGTAGTTAGCGGGGCGCCATACCACTCACAAGATAATCCCACTGAGCGAAGAAACCAGGGGCTGAAGAAGAGCCTCCGCCTCACCGTCACTGGGATAAGCATCTGCTCAACATTCTCTTCACTCTCAGGAGAAGAGACAGTGAGGCAGTAACTACCAGTCCCAACCAGCTCCTTCTGGGAAGAAATCTCCGCCGCCCAGGTGACTGGCAGTGGGAACAAGCTCCCACAGAGATGCCGCAACCGGAGGACATCAGATTGTCAGCCCTGGCCCGAACCACGAGTGCACGCGCCGCCCACGACCATTACATAGCCCAAATCCACAACCTAAGACATGGGTGAGAAGTTCCCAGATGGGTGAAGCAGTGCTCCTCCGCAACCACCCACACAGCGAGGCTAGTGGGAAATTCAGCGCCGGACTCGCCGCCAAGTGGGAAGGCCCCAAAAAAGATTGTGGGAATACGAGAGAATGTACGTCAATTGGTTAGTATTATTAATAATTCCAGGGTACTCATGTTTGTAACTATTAGGTAGATTAGTAGACCAGCCTAGGTAAGAGAAGATTCGTCGCCTTTGTCGCCTGCTCCTCTCTTGCGTGGCTGACCAAAATGTCATGGTTCCTGTTAATCTTTTCTCTATTTTTCTGTTTTGTTAAATTCATACAAAATCCATTTTACCACCTCAACACCAACAAGTTGTTACAAGAACATTTTTTTTCACGTTAAGATGTTTCGTCAACAATGGTGCAAAACAACACTTTTATTTAAATTAAATACTAAAGTAATTCACCAGCCAGATGTTCTGCAAATGAAATGCTACCCCACAAGACCATAAACGATCTGTAGTTAACAAAAATGAAGTGTAAACATTGTGCGCCGCTTAACACTTTTAATAAGTGCAGAATATATTTCCAAACGCTTTTTTGTAAAATTTAGATGATTTATTAACAAAACACAAATTTAATTCAATAAGCAGAAGTCTTTCGGATAGAAATATACATCCCACAAAGCCGTAGATCCCTTCTTACAGCTACCAAAATAATGTTTACATTTTGGTAGCTGTAAGACGGCTTTGTGGCACGTGCTACTATGGATATATTTTTTGATGGCGTGCATTTTTAGCCAGTGTGAAAGCCAACTTTCTCACTAAAATGAAATAAATACATTAATAAATAAACAAATAAATTTTGTACGCTGCACCACACTCATACCTTCATTTATCAAACACATGAACTGGCCGTAATGGCACATGTAAAGTCAGCCAAAACTCATGAACACAACAGAACTGGTACGAAGGGCGTGACCCACTTTTCAAGGGTAACTGCGACACGTGCGACAGAGAAGCGAGGCGGGTTGCAGCACAAACTGGCGCTGAAAGTGCGCTGTTATTATTGATGTAATGTGTTGTACTCAAACTCGAAGTAAAAAAAAACATAAACAAGTCATCAATAAAAAGCACAAAACAAAAATCCAAAACAGAAAATAAAATCATATTAAAAATAGCGTAAGCAGGTCGTCGACAGGCAATGCAGTCAATTCCAATCACAATCCGGAGTCAAAATCATAGAAGAGAAGCCAAAAATAAAAGTTATAACAGCAAAAACGTATCCTGAAGCTAAACACTGCACACAAATCCTAATGAACATGGGAAGGAAAGATCTGTAACCCGCACTGTTATTGGCTACTGCTGTTGCTATACGCGCTAGGGGTGGGAAGGCTGCAGCCGGGAAGGAGGGCTGAAGAACAAAGCAGTCCTTTGTGATATCATGTGTCGCGCAAAGTTTTACTCGCTAGGCGCGCAAACGTCAACTAAAATCACTGCTGACGTAGTTTTAAAAAGATTTTAATAATTTTTTTTTTGTTTATGTGTTTTGGCGGATGGTTTAAGGGTACCTACTGAGAAATACATACATATTATTGCCTTGTGCTAGTGAATGTATTTTTATTAGGTTTTCATCACAATTTATTCCATTTTAGTAGGGAAATATTATTAGTTTTATAAATTTCTGGGATTTTTACATAGTTCCTGAAAACCTTTACTTAAGATCCCTGTTTTCGTTAACTGCAGATTTGTTACTTCGGGGTTTGACTGTATAATAATAGTTATTACATATAGAGCAACAAACTTGTTCCCATGCTTATAAATCTTGCTACAAAGTTGGAACAATTAATTAATTAATGGCACATTTCATGAGACGACATGTAACAGGATGCTAGACCCCAACATTAGTTTTCTTATTAAAAACATGAATAATTATTTTATCTAAATTTCTTAACTTAACACAAATTTCCCTGACACTTTCCCCTACTTTTCCAGGTTTTCCCTGACGCTAGTCACCCTGGGACAGTTCAGTGCTCTAAGCCAATGAGTGATGTGATATGTTACACGTATAGCCGACATGCACTTCAGAAAGTATGAAATTTTCAGCAGAAATTGCAAAACTCAAAATGTGAACTTCCAGAAATTATTTTCAAATTTTATAGTAAAGTTAAATGTTTATAAGTAAAATTTATCTGTTTTTTACACATGTGCAAAATAATTTGAATTAAAATTTTTTGTATAATTATAATGTCCCACAGTCATATTGGTTACAAGGTAAACGTGTAAGATATCTAACATTTTATGCCGTAAAAAAATTTTCAGTCTCAGACTGGTTGCCATGAGCATGAGTTATAGAATTTTCTCTTCGTAAATATATACATGAAAACAGACTGGAATGTGAGTTGGAGGTGAGTTTATATATGATCACTTATTTTATCTGGATCTCTTTCAGCAGGTTATCATATTACAGTGGATTCTGTATGTACTGAAAATGTATGTACCTAAAAACTGTAGCCACCAAAAATTTTCAGCTGACCTGGAAAAATTCCTATATAAATAATGATAAAATTATCAGCTTTTATTGTTTGTCAAACACTGCATCAATTAAAAAATATTTGACTCCCATCACTTAAGATTTCATGCAAAGATCATTTGTACATGAAGCATTAAATAAAACTGAACATGTGATCTCAGTTGTTAACGATGTTCTGATATCCTGTCAAATGCTCAAAAGGGTCTGAACCCTAACAAGGTCATAGCAGTGACGGAGTATGCGATTGGTAATCCACTACGACACTGTACCGTTCTTACATGCTTACAACTATTAAGACTGCTCAAAACAGTTGTACCTATAACCACTGTAGTATTTCAAAGCAAAGGTTTCACCTGAAAATGCTATGCAATAAATTATAACCAAAAATAATTTTTGCAAAATTCTTTTCTTTCGAATTTTTTAAAGGCGTTTTACCCATAAAGTTTGTGTTTACTTGTACCTCGCACAAAAAAAACACAATTGAAAAAAAAATTAATTTAATTCAATAGACTGCATTTTCTGAACAAAATTATACCTCAGGAAGCATAAATTTGACCTATTTGTCACCATAAATTGTTTGAACATCTAGCGTCTCAAGTATTACCAAGCGTGAAGCTCATTTTGAATGGCTTCATGACGGGGGATTTATATTAATTTATTTCAATAGATACACTTCTTCTGAATAAGCGTATTTCCTGGAAGGGCATATTTGACACCAAATAAGTGTAAGCAAGCACTGAGAAAGTATACCGGAAAAAGTATACAAGAAAAATAATACAATGTGGTTTTTAATTATAGAAAACATAAACATAAAGAAATTCTAATCACATTTATCATCTCCATCTCAAAATCACACATTTTATATGTGAAATACTATTAATCACTTCAAAAGGCAGATGTTTAACATGCACGCACACACGTCGCCTACATGAAGTGTAAATACCTGGCCTGAATTGAGTAAGCTTCAGCTGTCCTCTGCAACACTCGGCAGAGCCAAGTCGTGACCCTGTTTCCTCCCCTTCCATGGCTGACGTCGGGGAGCTAATTGCCTAGCAACCAGAGTGGCATCCATACGCCCTCCCTCTGGCTGCAAACCAGCTTGCAAGAGAAGGGATCCTGTAGAGGGGAATAATGTTGCACTCTTCTCGCCACTATTGCTTCCACTTCTCCGTCTCGCCTCCATGAACACACTGCCCAATCAGTATCTCTCCACATTATCTCAGCTGATCAAGTTGATGCCCCACCGTTGTGCGCTAATTTAACTTGACGGTATTCCCCACATGTGGCATACAAGGTGGTTCATAGGGTCGTAGTTAATTCCTTCCAGGCACAGACTATAAGGTGCCTTGAAGGTTGAGGGTATTTCAATAAGGTAGTCTTTTGGTGTTTCACTTTAAAGGATGGATATATTGTCTCGAGTTATAAAAAACATATAGAAACACTTCCGAGGTGTGGTACTCCATTTTGGCTACTCGTATTAACTGGGGGTGACGTCGTGGTGGAGGGGGGGCTTCTCTGGACGGCTACTTCATACTTAACTACTCTGCTGTTGGTGCTGGTATGTTGTCTGCTGTGGGTGAGCTCCGGCGATGTGGGCGGCCTTGGAAAAGGCCCGCGTTTGGTGCCATCTCCCCTGGACTGCTGTTCTGCGCTCGTTCTGGCGTCCTCTTCGCGATTTCCCGACGCAATTTTTTTCTCGGCGCGGTGATAATGAACTGTCCTACTGACGTACTCATGTACTGAGGTACTGTTGTCGCCTGAGGTCCGATGTCCCCCGGCCGCACTGGCGCGGCTGCTCTCTCTGTGCGGTAATAATTAACTGATCTAACCTCTCTGTGCAGCGATATTCAACTGTTTGCTCAATGGTCTACTGATTACTCACTTCCCACCCTCCATGTAAAGAGGCTTATATGCACTCTAGCCTCTCTCCCTAATTGTCGACACGTGTCGCCTTGTTGGGACGAGGGGGCGGTGGTAGGAAACAGAACAATGAATTTCAAAAACGTGCCATGGTTCCTGAAGGTTGGGGGGGGGNTATGTCCATATTTGAGAGTTGCAATATTTACATTAAAGTCCGTATCACATGTTCATACAGTCCCACCTCAGTTAAGTCCAGGTCCCACCAGTCCGCAATGTTCTATAGATTTCCTAGCGCCCTCATACAGAGTAGCCTTCACTAGTCGGGTTTCACGCCCTCTCGACTTCTCGGCCGGTACGCGCATCTTTCTCGGCTTGACCTTTCTCTGCGGTGACTGGAATTGACACGTGTCTCTCTAAGCCCCTTCACTGGTTATGCTGGCGGGGGTTGGTTGTTGTGACAGCACCGTCTAATACTCCTAATTCATCACGCGTCAATTCCCCTCTCGTCTTTTCGGCGCTGACACACTCCGTGCCAAAATCTCGGTTTTCGAAATTTGGTTGAATCTGTAAGCTAACCTATTCTGTGTTCACTCTGCCTCGCCTCTGGCGCGGGCTGGCGCCACGTGTTTCTCGCGCGGCTGTCCCGTGGACACAATGAGAGCTGTTACTTCACCTCTCTACGTCTCTCTCCATTCGCGGTCTTCTCTTCCCCTCCTGATAACCAAGGGTGCCTGCCCTGCAGTTGTTCCTATCTAGCTAGCCTCCTGTCTGCAAGAAGGGCCTAACTAACACTCTGGCTCTGCGTACATATTTTGCTGAAGGCTGGTTACTTTACAATTTATATATTATGTTTCAAATACATCACAGGCCGATCTACTTTTTGAATTATCTAAACAAACACCTGGTACCACACACCTTGGACTCCGTACAGTACTTACCAACATTCTTGCAGGGTTACAAACTAATTTACAGGGTACAAATTGCAGGGTTACACAACATGACCTACAGCGATCTATCTAGATCACTACACTTCTACCTTAGTCGGTCTTCTGCGCTTCGGTTTCCTGGTAAGGCGGAAATATTCTTTGTGTATGCAAACAAACAGGTGGCTTATGGCCGGTATATATTGCACAGCTGGCAATCTTTACGTTTTGGTGACTGGAATTAATTTTACGTTAAGGACGACTGCACAGGTCGTCAAAGAAAAAACAACTCTTTAACTACTAGGCTGGTAACTCTGTTCAAGAGTTAATTCTAATGGTTGGCACACCTGCCGCTTTTTAACAAATGGTCTGACGATAACACACAAAGCACACTGACTCATGGTACATTTTACTATTACGACGACTCACAGGTCGTGGAAGAACAAAAAATATGACCCTTATCTTTCTCTCAGCTGTTGCCCACGGTCTGGCAGTTAGGGCAAATGTAAACATACAACTCTCTCTTGGTAAAAAACTTAGAACATCATTCTACTCCGGTTCCCGGATGAAGGCATATATTGGATACCTTGGAAATTGAATAAAATTACACTCAGGCACACTTGAGTGTGGCATCTACAAGTCTTTCGGCTGAAGGCCCAACTTCACAGGTCAAACTGTAAACAGTTCTTGTCGCACTTAACTTGCGGCACACTTAGGTTGGCTGGCAGGTCGTGTAACCTGACCTAGTTGTCTCAACGGGTGACATGGGTATACTTACTCACAGACTGGTTCTTTTGGCTGCGGGGCGGTGTCTTCTTGCGCCTCACACTGGGAACCTGGATGCGCCTAGGCATCTGCGGTGAGGGTGGGAAGACTGCATGGCCTTCCTCTCTTCTGTGTTGACATCTCTGGACTGTTGCTTTGCAGGTTCGTCCTCGGTTTGTGGCTGCGGACTCCCGGCTTCGTTTCTTGGTCGGTGCACTTCGCTTCTCACCTACTGTCTGTTCTGCATCTGCTTTCTTCTCGCATGCGCTCATTCTCCTTCTTGTCTTCGCTCTCGCCTGTCTGTCTGTCCTTTGCTCGTACTCGCTTCTCGCCTGTCTCCTTTCCACTCACCTTCCTGTGCGCTTGTACTTTTCTGGACGGTAATCGCGTCTCTGGTGCACGCCTCTTGCGCGCGGCCACATTTCTTATCGGTCTGCCCTGCATGAATGAATGATTGGGTGTATTATTTGAGATAGCGCGCGCGGCGGCTCTGTGCATATTAAAGTAGATAACACGTAGGGCTGGGCGGCCTTGCTGCCTTTTATTGCTTTTGCCCGTTATCTCTCTGCCTTGGGTCACTGCCCCGTGACCTAGTGACCCACTGCGTGTCCTTCCTTTCGTGTTTCCCCATTTCTAAGCATTTGTAGTCCGATAAGCGCATCTCACCGGCGCTCTGTTTATCTTCCTGGCTTCGCGGTTATACACTCGTCCGCCTGTCTACTTTTCCAGTCATCGATCATGACCCTCCTTCAGGGCACTTATGACCTATTTGCTATTCGGTTAGGCACGGTATTTCATCCTTGTCCGCCTACCTCATGTCATTTCCCACTGCCCAGTGGAAATGACCTCGCATTTTCCCCGCATTACCGCTCCTCGCTCGCTACTATCGTTGCTAATTTCTCCCTTGCTTTGTCTTCGTCCGCCGATCTCTCGTCCGCTCTCTCGTCACTCGTCGTCTCTGGAAATTCTTGCCACTTTCACTATCGTTCATCCTGCAATGGGCTGTTGTGGCCTACTTCTTTGGTAACCGCTCCTCGCTTAACGTCCTTAGGTTCCCGCCTCGCTCTCTCGCTCGTACTCACTCCTACGCTTGTCCTAGACAATTCCTAATTTGTCGGCCTAGTACACTTGCCTCCTCTAGTGCGAATTGGTTGTTAGGCGCCAAAGGGTTTGAGACTCCCTTAAGTCTTTGAGTTCCTCCTTACTAGCTCGGTAACTCGGTATGGTTCAGCCTGACTAGTTCGGCAATCTGGTACGGGTGAGACCCCTTTTCTCGGGTATACAGGTATAGTTTGGTTCTTGATACTGTCTCTATAGACTTATCTACGCCCCACCATTGGGAAGCCAATTTAACTTGACGCCCCACCGTTGTGCGCCAATTTAACTTGACACTATTCCCCACCTGTGGCATACAAGGTGGTTCATAAGGTCGTAGTTAATTCCTCCAGGCACAGACTATAAGGTGCCTTGAAGGTTGAGGGTATTTCAATAAGGTAGTCTTTTGGTGTTTCACTTTAAAGGATGGATATATTGTCTCGAGTTATAAAAAACATATAGAAACACTTCCGAGGTATGGTACTCTATTTTGGCTACTCGTATTAACTGGGGGTGACGTCGAGGTGGAGGGGGG